>APFE031370605.1:112599-126060 GCA_000404065.3 Pinus taeda
AGTCATTGTCCAGCAAATGGAGCAGCGGTGGAGTTGCTACAATCAGTCTCCAAGTGGGAGATTGTTGGGTGTGGAGCCTGATTATCTTCTATATTCAAAAGTATCGCCACATTGGACCCCAATTCAAAATGGGGGCGGCAACGCCGCCAGTAAAATATTCGCTGAGGGGGGGTTCAGGGAGGGGGCGGCTGCGACCTTTGGGAGCCCCCCCCCCTAGCGGGGGGTTTCGGGGGCAGTGCCCCCGAAGCTAAAACAACTGTAAAATTGCCTTGTAAAAGTATAGTAATTTCTAGTCAATCTGGGCCGTTCATTAGGCGGATGATCTGACGGTAGAAATTATGTTTAGTTTAGGGTTTTTTGCCCTAGAAGGAAAACCCCTCTTTTTGTATGAGGGTATTGTATTTAAGGCTGTGAGACAAATGTGTATTCGGTGTAAGCGAGAAACAGAGAGGTGAGACTGTGAGAGAAAACAAAGGATATTACAGCGGATTCACTGTAGGCTGTGTCTCTTCATTTTGCTGGATAATAGAAAGGAAGGACTGGATGTTCGAGGTGGATGTAGCCCAAACTGGGTGAACCACGTATATTTGTGTCTCTCTTGTTTTGTGCGTTTTCTGTGTTTATATTTCTGCAATATTTTATGTGTTCCATTGCTCCGTAATATATAATTTTCTAACAATGAGAACACATTTATACTTAAGCCATCCATTCTTCTAAAACAAATTATTGGCAACTCTGAAGATTTTATGTGTAATTCCATCAATGAATACTACATCAATAGGCCTCATTCTATTAAGCATGTATGTTTAGCTGAATTCATGTCAAAGTATAAAAGAGATGGCACACCAATATCAAAAAGGAAGAAAGAAAGAGTAATATGATTCATCAATTAATAAAAGCACATTGACTATGAAGACTATTACATAGAAAAACTTGTTCTATATGTCCCATTTCAAAACAATAAAAATGCACTAATGTAAGACTTGCCAACATGGAAAAGTACATACATGTTACATAAGCATACGATAAAGAGAAATGAAGGTAAGTTCACATGCAATATCAAAAAAACATTGGGTGATTTGGAAGAAGCAATTCAAGAAATTGAAAACATCTCTATAGCTTCTATTGACACAATAAAAAAGACTCGAATATCCAATGATATTGATGAAAAGTATGACCTGGATAAAGATTTCAAATTGCTCCAATTCCATGACAAAAAGGGACAAATTAACATTGGTTTTAAGTTGACAGAACAACCATTTATGCTTAGCAATAAAGAATACTACAAAACTAGAAGAATTCTTAATAGAGAACAACAAGCAATTCTCAAAGACCTTGCAATGAAAAAACAAAAGAACATATACGTCACTCTACTTATTCTTGACTCGAGTAGTTGGCACTAGAAAAACATTTACAAAAAAAGCCATATTTCAAATGCTCATGTGAATCTACAACGCACATCACAATACATACCCTTTGAAACCAAAGGGATTGATATTAGCATACACAGGTAAAGTTTCATATAATGTAGGTGGAGTGAAAATTCATTTTGCATTTCTAATGTGTTTCAACAAATCTAGTTTTGTTCCACTTAGCAATGAAGTTTTAGACAACTTAACAACACTTTACCAATAATTGAGGGAAGTTCTCATTGATGAAGTATCTTTGATTAGAAATCATTTTCTGTATCACATCAATGATCGACTAAGGAATATTAAGTATGTTAACAAAAAAAACTTTTCAAACATTGATATCATATTTTGTGGTGACTTGTACCAAGCAAAACCTATACAAGATTCACCAATATTTAAACAACCTACAATAAGAAAGCAGCCAATAACATATGAATTTTGGAAACAACATGTAAAGTAATATGAATTGCACACTACAATGTATCAAACAAATGAAAAACTCATTTCCATTTTGAATATGATGCATATAAATAATCAAATAGGAGAAGATTTGCATTACCTCAAGAGAAATTGTATTTGAAGTTCTCCCAATAATCCCACCTTCCCTTATCTATTTTTTAGGAATAGGGATGTCACATTGCACAACAAGAAAATGTTGTCTATTGTTCCTAGTGATGAAAATATAATTAATGCAATTTATTATGAAGAATAAAACCATGTCAGCATACCTTCTCATGCACATATAACAACATTACCTTCACAAATCATGCTAAAATTAAACATGCTAGTTGAGATATATGCTGAAAACTATGACTCACAAGATAGTATTGTCAATGGTGCAGATGGTATCATTATAGCATATAAAAAATTAGATAAATTTGATGTAATATGGATCAAATTCCATGATCCATCTGTTGGATGATGACAAGCATATTTATTTTTCTATATAACCAAAAATTTGTAAAGATTGGACTCCCATATTGTGCAAAACAAAACTAGTTTCTGTATTAGCAAAAACATGGCATTTGAAAATCAGAAAACAATTCACAGTCCAACTAGCATGTGCACATAAAATACATATGTCACAAGGATTAATGCTAGACAATGTTGCAATTGATCTTTCAGGGATACGACGACATGGATTAGTATATACAGATTTGTCTCATGTGAGAAACATATAATCATTGTATTTGCTTAGTCCACTTAAGAAATAAAACTTTAAAATTAAACACAAATTTCTCTTGAAATGGAATGTTTACAAAAAAATGCAGTGGGAATGACTACAATTATCCGTTCATTGAAACAAATGCATATACTTCCATTCTTTCTCTAAACAGATGCAATTTACAAATACCTACTAATGATTTGCTAAGTGACTATAATCTAATGCAATATGACATTCTATGTTTACAAGAAATATATTTGAAACAACCCATCCTAATACAAAGACTTAAAGCATTCAACTGCATATAAAATTATAGTATACATGGTTTACTTATTTGTGCGAAAAAACATATGCACTTTGAAGAGAAAAATGTAAAAGCTACAATAACAAATATGATTATTCATGACATGCATATTCTAGTTCTCAATGTTTATGTCGCACCATGTGCAACATTTACCAATACATTTCATCTTCTTTCGAAAACATTATGCAATATACATTCAAATCAGACAATAGTCGTCTGAGATTTCAACATCAATATGCTCAAAGAAACAACAAAATGAGAAAACTAAGATCGCATATGTACAATTACAACCTTCATTTTCTTTTGGACAAAAATATCATTGCACCAACATCAATCATCAATCACATCTGGTCAAATATAACTTGTAGCTACAAAACTTTCAGGCTAGATACATATTGGACATACCACGATACTATTTGTCTCATAATCAACTATAAAAATGCAAAATAACCATAGTGCACATGAAACTAGTCTAATGGCTTTACTGGTCAATAATGTCACAATTACTTAGTAATTTCTTTTTTATACAGAGCACAAAAATAGTGAGTATTATTACCAATGTTAATTTTACTTTTTTCTAAATAACTTGTGAATTGTTACATTCTACCTTTTCAACCAACAACACATAGGCCTTAGCAAAAAGAAAACATTTAATCCCCTCAACACATATGGATAAATTTTAGTAGAAAACATTTAGTTCTTTTTACATATGAATTTTCTTCTTTTTACATAACAATTTTATTATTTTGACTTGGACTTGTATGTCTTACACAATTATATTTGTTTCTACAATGGTTTAAAGGTCCAAAGGCATTTCATAAAAACAAGCAAACACATCTAGGTTCATTTATTACATATGACTCACTAGTTCTATATTACATATGTATACATGTATGTCTATGTTTATTTGTCTCTTTGTTTCTATGCCTCTATTGCAAGATATATATGCATATATATCTTATCTTCTATGTCTATTTATGTCTTTTTATCATTTCTAAGGAACTTGGAAATTTAGATTATCTCTACGAATAGACATGCAGAATTACTCTCACATATCTGATAAATAAAAAGCAGACACATAGATATATAAATATATCGTAGTATAAATACATAAAACCTTTTTTAACCCACCAATAGGTCCCTAGTCGTCCACTATAGGCCTTTTTAAAATAATTTCTACTAAATAGCACAAATTGACATGTGGATCTTGATTCAAAACCACAATTTGTATCTCCCAAGTAGCAAACATATTAATAGTGAATACTCTCTTCATTTCTATAGATAGGGATTTTTCATTGGTCCTAGATTAACATTTGTTCCAGTCAAACAAACCACACAAATACATAAAATAAGGCACATATCAATGTATCGAAAATGAACTCTCATCTCCTCTACTCATGGTAAAGGTTCATTTGAGTGTTTAAGTTGATTCCCATGCATAATATCCTCGACTCCACTACTTAATTCCGATTACATCTAACCACCTAAGATCCAATGGGACGTATTAGAACCACCCACCCTCACAACCATATGGGCCATATCTTGAAGCCCTATACCAAATATCTTTACTATGGGGATTACTGCATTAAGCTTATCCATATTAAACTAGCTACTATACTCTATTAGTAACTCTTCAAATGTCCATTAAATAATAATTAGTTATTATTGTGATGATTTATTATTTATATTATTTTTATATATATTATATTCATTACACCCCACTTAGTAAAGGATAGGTAATATGTATCTAATACCTAAAATCTATTCATTTCCCTTGTAACATAAAGTAACCATCATCAACATTCCTTATATTGATTATCATCTCTATAAATCCCTTTCAACTTGAAAGTTTTTATAGTTTAGATCATAGACTTATCTTCATATTTTCCTGTCACCCTTCAGACCTATTTCTCCAAACACTTAAGGTGCTTCTATTACTTTGTCACACTATGTTTCATATCATGTTTTGGAAATCTATTTTTGTTTCATACACTTAATATAATTTTCATTTTAAAACTTCATTCATTATCATGTCAAAGAAATCATGCTTGGTTGCTACATTCCTAGTTACCTCGATTTATTGCCTTCTTTCCCCAGGCATAGTTCAAAATTTCTTGATTAGCTCCTTGCTATAATGTGTCTAACCATATAAGTTAACATCTCCATTCACATTACATTAGATTTCCCAAATATTCATCATATTTGTGTGAACCATATGTTAATTATCAGAAGATCCAATCAAGGACAACATTTTCAGATTCACTTCAAATGTTTGTAGAAGAGTTTTGGCTTTTGCAACAATTTATTTTCTCTGAATTCTCAGGAATCACTTGCATTGTGTGGAGGACTTAGAATATCTAGTCTATATTTACACATATGACATTGATAGAGCTTGCACTCTTAGTGCGAAAGTTAGAAGCCCTCTTCTAATTTTGGGATTCTGTGAAAGGCAAATTCCAACATTTAAGACTGTGTATGTTGAATAACATCTATGCATTTTCCAAATTAAACCCCTTGCTGGCATGAATTTCAATCTATGCACTTTTCACAGGTGCATGGTTTATGATGTTCATTTCCATGAGTTTCTTGGATTTCTACCAAATGTTGTCAAAATAGTGTCAGAATTTTCAATTGTTTTATGGGAAAAAACATCACCTCCTTAGACTACACTTACATAATAAGTCTTCGACATAATTACTAAGATGCCACCATCAAAATAAAAAACCATCTCTTAAATTTCATTACAATTTTTCTTTATAAAAAAGAACTACTCAACCATGCAAATCACTGAAAATTGAGAGCATTTCCTACCTTATTGTTTCTAGTTGGACCTGCTTCTTTGTCTTCGCTTGGGTGAAAGTCCCGAATGATGGGATTGCATGCATGCACACCAAAACATCCATACTCTTGAATACTCATGCATGGGAGGCCTGTATGCTAGTGATGAACTGCGGGAGCTCTTTATAATTTTGGACCTGACTCCTGATACGTGGCTTCAGCTCGATTGCATTGACCCTCATCATATTAGGCAAGTGAAGTGGGGCTCCTTTGTACTTC
Source organism: Pinus taeda (assembly GCA_000404065.3). Lineage (NCBI taxonomy): Eukaryota > Viridiplantae > Streptophyta > Pinopsida > Pinales > Pinaceae > Pinus > Pinus taeda. The sequence goes on from APFE031370605.1 coordinate 118,538, forward strand.
ATCATCCATGTTTGCATGTCATCAACAACAGCATGAACGTTCGTCAAGATGGGTGCTCTTCTAGCACATAGTTGCTGCCATCCGTTGAGATGGATGACTGCTTTGTGCAAGGTACCAAACTTGGAGTACAATGCTCGCATAACTATGTCAAGGAACAATACTTCATCTAGTATTTCCCTCTTCACTTCAGGTTGGGCGGACATTGTCACCAATCTCCTCCTTTCTTGGTTGTTTGTAGTTCATTTTCCATTCGCTCATTGTCAGCTATTAGGAAGCAAACACTAGAGCTAGTGGTTTTGGCATACACTCTCGTTGCATTGGCCAAGGAAGTTGGATGTATGCGCACATCAACCACAATCACTCGTTCTTCAACTTACGCAGGGGATGTTTGATCCTCCGGAGTTGAGACTCTGCAAGACTTCACAACTCTATGTTGGGATTCATCAAATGAGATGTTGTGCATCTCTTCTTACGACTGATCACCAAGGATCTTTATGCCTCCTTGGTCATCGGAGACTTGCTCCTCTTCTAGATGCATTGAAGTGGGTGAGTCAACCTCTTTGTGAACAGGCATGAGGTTGGTGTCATGTTCCAACTCTTGATGTCTATTTCTACATTCAACTATTAAAGTTCTTGTTCTATCTCATGAGCAAAGTCTTACCCCTGTGATGGTTCACCCTATTCACCTGATGCCAACTGTTCAGATGAATCAATTACTTGTATGCCAACTGTTCCTGCTTTGTCTGTTTGCACATGTTGTTCCCCCTGATGTATCTACTGTTGTTGTGCTTTCCTCTCTTGTTTGTGCAACTCTTGTTTCTTTCGAAGTTGTTGTCTCAACTCATGCAACTCCTTCTCTACTTCTTCCATTCTCTTCTTATCCTTCTTCCTTCATGAGATTCGCTTGTCGTATTGCTATCTCTTTGCCTCTATAGCCATAGCTGCTTTCTCTACAAGTGGATCTACTCAAAACTTGCAGCTTTTCTCCTCCTCCATGCCATCGACAATCTTCCTCTTCCCTTTGTTGCACACTGGTATGCTTGGTTCTGCTGCCACTAGTGCTACTGCTGCTATTGCCGATGCTCTCCGTGACATTGCTTCACGCTGCTTCGCTCACCACTCCACATCGAAGCCGACCAATTCATTGGGTTTGAATAAACTATAGAAATATCTCCATGGGTCCTCCTCGGCCTAATGAAATGCCCTATAGATTCAGTTGAAATGAACTCTCATGTAGTGATCCTTCGCAATGAAATGTGGGTCACAGGGTTGTAGCGTTGGAGGCCAAATGGGTACTTCTTCGTCAGTTCTGCTTCAACATCTTCTTTCTTGATACACCAGATCTCATATAACCTAATCCACAATGGAAGAGTGGGCCAAGGTGCCTTCTTTTTCTCATGCATTCTAGTTGTCAATCTTATCGAGATGTGATATGCTACTTCCTCCATGACAAGTACGTCTAAGGAAAACTTTGGAAGAACATGCGGAGGCTTCTCCACACTGAATATTTAGATGAAAGTGTCGGACTATGATGCATACTAATTTGCAATGCCTATCAATGCCTTCATTGCTTCCTTTAACATGCAGGGTGGATCTTGTTCAAATATCATCTTGTACACAGGGGCGAAAAATGATCGTACGGTCATGTGATTACTCCTTTGAAACTACATTTGGGAAACAACTTGAAATATGTGTTCACAACAGTCTCCGTCGGTGACTATGCCCACTCCAAGCTTCAAAACTCCTGTCGAGCACAAACTGCATCTAATATGTAGACGAACCTATAAATCTCTCTATGCATACCTCCGAGTGAATTTCGAGCCTTCGTTACTTGCTCCTTCAGCTGATGAGTCAGTATGTCGGACCAGTTATATGGTTTTCCTTCTCTAGCCAATTGGTCCAATGCAACTACCCAACTTTGTGGGAAGGTTTCCATGCTTGCTTGGCCATACAGTTGATAAGAAAATATGATCAAGTATTGGTATGCCTTCCTTAGTATCTTTGTCTTGTAGACTTGGTTGGGTGTTAACCTGAATAGATCTGGCTCCTTTACGCAATTCTTCAGAATGTCTCTAGAGTTAGCACTGCTATTGGGTAAGGTGAATGGTGTCTCCATGACAATCACGGGCTTTGACATTTGATACATCTCATCCTAATCTCGTTCCCAGAAGGTCGCGAGCTTCATCCCACTGACACTGCTCAAGGTCATCATCTTGGGATCAGTGTGAGAGACGATCTAATGTATCATGTCCGCACATGGGAACACTGGATATTTGCATGCAATTTGGTATAAGCCAAACTTATGAATGGTTACATATAGCTGATGGTCTTCGAGGTGTTCCCCAAAGGTGCTTGCAAATGTTTCGTTGACCTCTTGCCACTTCAATTTGATGTCAGTGTCTAGATACAACTTTGTATCTTTATAGATCGACAGACTAGAGGACGCTTGCTCAACTGTTGCTCTGGCTACATTTCCATGAGTGTCTTGAGATCCTATTCTCTTGGAAGCCATTGAGACAGGTGGACACCTGAAAGATCTAGAGACAAGCGACATGCATGGCAAGAAATCTGTCAGTGAAAACAAAGCAACTTCGAGGGATGACACATCACATACCTCGGAAACTGATAGGTAAGATTGTGCAAATACTTCTGGGAGGTTGGGTGACTAGATTCCAGAACTACACAAAAGGTAGTTTGGGTTGTCTAGGATGAAGGAATGGCTCCTAGATCTATGCGATGCGTAATCTAGACTGGTTGCTCGCTATTGGGATTGCGCAATGAACAATTCTAATTGGGAGTGACTACAGGTTCAAGGACTGCATTGCACAATTTTATGGGCTAGCAGTCGCTGCCCCTCAGAAATGTGAAAAACAATCCTAGAGGGTAGTGCTGGGCAGAAATGTGCATTTCTAGTGAGAAAGGTAGAGCCTTCCTTCCCCATATTGCACAATGCAGTCTAAGTGAAGGCACATTCCATGCCAAGGTTGGCCTGACTCGCTAACCGACAACTGAAAGCAAATAAGATAGTAAATGCATGGAGACACTAAGTGAAATTAGAAGTGATTGACAATGCATGCAAAACATGAATGAAAGATTTAGCAAACAGATCAAGATGCTTGTGGGTGAAGCGATTCCTTGGTTCGACGAACGTTCGTGCAAAATAGTTTCATGCATGCAACATCAGTGATAAAGCAACGAAAACTGAAACAGAGCTAGGCCAAGCTAGTATACATGTAAATGACAAAAAACGTTCAAAGAAATTAAGCAAAAAACACTCACACAAGTGAATAAACAAAAGGCAACAGAAATGCTAAAAAAGACAAGTTGAGGCCACTTACCTGTGAATAGCTAAGCCAGATGTATCAAAGAGTCCAGTATGTGATGTGGTATGTCAAAGCTCCAATATTGATGTGAAAGAATGAGCTCTGATTCATCAAATAAATAAGTTTGGGCTCATGACGCGCATGCCAGAAATCTAGGAAAAAGTGACACTTAGAGTGAAGTTTCTAAAACAACTTTGTGTGTAACCCCAAACCACTAAAAATTGCTCCCTCAATCATGGGAGGCATTTTTCATGTTTCCTTTCGCTATTTTGGGAAGAGTAAGTCATGCAGGCATGCAAGTCAAGTTTTCTTGGTCCTGGGTGGAATTGGTCAACTAGACTGCTCATGCATGCAACTACTCAACTACTTTAGAAAAGTGTGCATTTCTGGTTGGGAGCTAGGCTGACTCCTAGGAGGTTTGTGCAATTTTTGGGTAGAGCAGCTAAATGTTACCCATATTTCTGCAAATTATGGGCTGAGCAGCCCTGCTGGGAAATTTGCACAATTTCTATTGGGAGTGTTGGTTGCCAGAATTATGCAATTATGGAGCCCAGCAGGCTTCCATACAAAATTATGCAATTTCTAACTGGAAGGTTGGTTTCCCTCCAAAAATTCATAATTTTACTCGGGGAAGATTCTCAGCTTGCAACTGGACCAAGTCTGGGTGAACATCCTGTGAGTTTAATGCATCAAGTTGTCCTCGACACGCTACCTTTGTGAATGAAAAACACTTAGGCTTGTGTACTTGACAAAGCAAGACAAGGTGCTATGAAAGGTTGGTAGGGAGGATCCGAAACAAGCTAAGCCTAAATTTTGGAGGGTGGTTGTAGCTACTACAACACTTGGCGACACACTCGTAGAACTCCAGCTCTATGAATGAACCTTGTTCATGAAAAACAAGTATAACACCTCTAGAAGTATTGTTCGATTCTAAGCTCATTTTGGTTTCACACTGGCTTGATTGTAAGATGTAGCATTTGCCAAGTTCTTGGTCGATTTACATGCATTCCAAGCGAATGAAAAACAATTGTTTCGATTGGGGTTGAAGGGTATATTGTTGGACAAGCAGTATAGTCATCAGAGTCTTGGTTTCATCTATGGTGTTGCTTCGCTGTCAGTAGGCCTGAACTATACCCCGTCGGAGTCACATAGGAACACAAGCATGGCTCTGTTGCGAGTGAGCCTGGTCAGTTCTCTAACAGAGTTGCTTGCATCACCTCCCTACGCAGGAAGCCTTTTTCTTTTTTCACCTTATTCATTTTGAAATTTTGAAATTTTTTGACTTTCCATTTTTTCATTTTTCATTTTTCACAATTGTGCATAGAAATTATTCATTTCAGAGGCAGAAGAGGGATCCTGAATTATTGAGAGAAAAATATGTTGTTGCAGCAGAGAAGTAGTTTATTGTATCTTTGACGTGCCTATTAAGGTTTTCCCCCTCACCTTACTCTACTTGATTGAGCTGACAAGGGTTAACCCAAAAACAACTCACTAGAAAAGGTGACACTAGTTAGCACGCAAGCGTTGTGTTTTCACCAAGGTCCACCTCGAACAGTACGTATTTTCCTTCGACGTATCATGGAATGAAAGTAACAAGTTCTTCATACATAGGCAAGATGACAGATAACCAAGTGGTGATTGTTGTACAAGCCCTCTTGTACTTCAACCAGCTTGTTTCAAGAGTCATACATGGTTTCATGCAAAACTAACCTATGAACGAAACAAAAACAAACTATTCAAAATAAACAAACTAACAAACAACAAAGAAAAGCAAGTAAGCAAGCAAGAAAGCAACCAACCAAATAAACAAGCAAACAAGCATGCAAGAAAACTGACTAAAAGAAAACACTACTCTTACTCCTACACTAACGGTGCATGGGCTTGATCATGTGAAGTGATATTTCCAATGCATCCATCGGTGCATTGGTAGACCCATGTTTGTGAAGACTTGATACGTGATCAACCCAGTTGTGTGAACCATCAAGCAAGAAAGATATAACAATGAAGACAACCACACTTCGTGTTTGACAGTGCCCACAAGACATAAATGAATGCAAGTGCATGAAGAGCAATCTGTGGACTTATCATAGTGTTGTATGACACTACGTGCAACTTTTAGGCACAAGCACACTCTTGACAAAGACATGCAACAAAACAAAAGAAACAAAGATAACTTGCATCGTACACGTGTGCTTGTAATTCCATCTTCCTCCAATTCATGACAATGGGATAGTGCAGTTCGAATGCAGGAAGTGTGATATGTGTGTGAGATGGATCTTCAACGCATACATATGAGTGATGAGGAGCCTTGGTTGATTGAACAGTTTCATGATCGGAAGTGAGACTAACACCAAGAGAGCAAGGGCCAGACATAACCATCAGCTCGCGCTGAAGTGTCTTGACAGTATTGGGTGTTTCAACTTCATCATCAAATAGATCACCTTAAACCGATGAATTCGAAAGATCAACTGTGACAAATTCATGATTGTTCTCAAATATGGAAACAAATGGATCACGACCACCATGATCAAAAAAATCAATGATTTCATTAACATCCTCATGATCAAATGAATCAAACAGAGAGGTAGATGAAAAGCGAACAAACTCATCCTCTGTTTTTCCGTAAAATATAGATGAAACATAAAGTGGATTTTCAACAAATAACTTATCCTCTCCGTTTTCGAATGAGGGACCAACATTTGATGAGTCATGTGACTGATCAACAATGGGTGCATCCATGGATGAAGAGACACATGCGAAATCATGGATGGCAGGTTCAATAAAGATGTTAGGAAAGAATGGAAGGGGCTCAGACGGAAGGGAGTCCTCCTTCGCCAAGTGTTGATTCTCAAGCTTCCACTCATACTCTTCATGAATGACATCACATTTTGTTTGTGTAACACTAACTCCGTCAATGGTTCCTCATTCACAACAAGTGAAGAGTTCGGAATGGATGAACATAAGACAATATCATTTGGAGGAACACCCGAGTGTGAAGACGGAGGTCGTAGAACTGAATGCATATGAGAACTTGAATGACTCACAACCAAATATACGCAAAAATTGAGTGTAGTGATGTTGGGAAGATGTGAAAGATGAACAGGTGTGTGAGCATGATCTTCAACATCATTAGACAGTGGTGGAGTAGTTGAATAAGATGAAGGCAGACAGTCAGTTGACACAGTGACCACATCAACATGAGATTGCACAGCTCCATTAGTGAAGAATGTTGAGCAAGGATTGATCTCAAGCTTCTTATTGGGGAGGGACATATTTCTTAAGGCAATACTCGAACCAGTCCCAAAGATAGGCAAATTTCATCTGGCTCCTTGGAGCTTGAAATTGCAAGTCATGGAAACGCTGCCAAAAATCAATAATTGATCCATGCAGAGCCTTTTGTTGTTGTAATAGTTTTTGGTCAAGATAATCTACATCAAAATGATAGAAAGCGTCTTCAATAAGATCATGGAAGTGCTCAAGTGAGTGCATGTTGTCAACCATTAGGTTGAGCAACCATCGATGTGAAGATTCGCAAAGTGTGTGTGCAAGAAACAAGCTATCCTATTTGTCAGAACACCCATATTCCTCATGAAGCATGGAAATAAAAGCATGTAAGTACTTAGGCCAGGCCATTTCACCTTCAGCATCATATGTGAAAGTGGAAAAGTGATCGAAAAACTCCTTCGTGATGGATACATCTTCACGATTCGAAAAACATTGCGAAGGTAGAAGAGTGCAAGAATCCATGAAAGGTATGAAAAGGTTCAAAACTAGATGAGAGGACACACCTTGTCATATGGACATCCTTCTAGCACCAGAAACGTTGACAATGCTAGACCTGCCAACATGTCAAGGGGATCTCCTAGGTAAGAAGTACCAATTAGACCTCAGACCATTTGCTGTAGGAGTCCCAGTAGTGGGTCGTATGGTAATGCCTTGACCGCGATGTCACACAGAGGAAAGTAAGATAACTTTGTCAGTAGCAAGGGTGTGATCGTTGCAGTGAGTCAAGGAAGGTGTATGAGATGTTCCTAACATGAGTGGGTTGAGATGAGTGCACCCCTTGGCAACCTGTAAGTGTACTCAGCTAGGAAGGGAACACACAAGCGAAGAAGCATCATAAGTTGGAAAGTAGGTCAGTCCGACAAATCCATAGTGATGGTTAAACCAACAACACATCCGCAACAAGATTCATATAAT
>APFE031370606.1:15526-51109 GCA_000404065.3 Pinus taeda
TAAACCTAGAGAGGATTCCAACAACAAATGAAATGTCTGGTCTGGTAGTAGTAAGGTAGTTGAGACTTCCTACAAGCTGTCTATACTTTGTTGCATCCTCAAATTCCTTCCCTTCAATAGATGTGAGCTTTAAGTTTTGTTCCATTGGAGTAGTAAGAGGATTGCACTCTGCCATGCCAAATCTGTTTAACAAATCTCCAATGTATTTTTTTTGAGAAAGAAATATAGACTTTTGATGTTGGGTTACTTCAATGCCAAGATAGTAATGAACATAGCAAATCAGTCATTTCAAAACTTTTTCCTAATTCTTTCTTTATGGATGCAATATAGCTTTCATTGTTCCCTGTCATTAAAAGATCATCTACATATAACACAAGATATACAACTGTTTTGCCAACTTTCTTGACAAATAAAGTTGCATCATCAAGATCAAAATGATTGAAATTGAGTTTCAGAAGATGCTTAGTTAGTTTTTCATACCAGGCTCGTGGTGCTTGTTTGAGGCCATACAAGGACTTCACAAGTTTGCATACTTTATGTTCATGTCCTTTCACAGCAAATCCTTCAGGTTGGGACATCAAAACATTTTCTTTTATATTTCCATTCAAGAAGGCAGTTTTTACATCCATTTGATGGACTTTCCAACCGTTCTGAGCTGCTATTGCAAAGAGTGTCCGGATGGTGGCCCATTTTGCTGTGTGGGCAAACGTTTCCTCATAATCGACCCCTTCCTTCTGTGCAAAACCTTTTTCCACAAGCCTAGCTTTGTGCTTGTCAAGTGAGCCATCAACTTTGTACTTTTTTGTAGACCCACTTGTAGCCAATTGGTTTGGTTCCAAATGGGGGATCAACCAGCTTCCAAGTGTCGTTCTTTATGAGGGCATCATACTCCTTTTGCATCGCTTCTTTCCATTCATCATGAGAAGCAACTTCTTTAAAGGAAGTTGGTTCAAAATATATAGACAAGTTCAATTCACAATCATAAGAAACATCCAATCAACAGGTGAATTAGAGTCATCTACATCACCTCCATTTTGTCGGTTTGAATTTCTGGTTCTTGTTTTTCCAATTTCATCAGGATGAACACTTTCAAGTGTCTTTGTCAGCCATTTTGGGGAACCTTTCTGAGATGGTCCAGGCTGCTCTGTTGATTGAGTTGGGAGTGAATCAAGATTGAGTCTCCCAATTCTATCAATTACATCACTTAAAGCATCATCCGTTGTTGGAGTTTCAGTCGGGGGAGAGTATTCTTCAGAAGAAGATTCCACATGTTGCTCTAGTATAGGAATCCCCCCTTCAAGATGTGGAATCTGATTCTCAAATTCTTGAAATGATTTTGTTTTTGCGAATCTATCCAAGCAATCAAGTTTCCGCTCAACAACATTGTCAGATTTGGATGATTCAAGAAAAATTACATCTCTAGATATAACAAACTTTTTATTTTCTTCATCATAGAGGCGATATGCTTTGGAGGTGTCTGAATACCCCAGGAATATACACTTACGACTTCTAGCACTAAGTTTGTTTCTATGTACCTTTGGTAACAAAGCATAAAAGGAGGAACCAAAAATCCTGAGATGTTTTATCGAAGGAACATGTCCATACCACAATTCATAAGGAGTCTTGTTTCTTATAGCACTAGATGGACATCTATTCTTTATATATGCAGCACATAGAACAGCATCAGCCCAAACATTATCTTTACATTTTTGAAAAAAAGCATGGATCGTACCATATTCAAAATTGTTCTATTCATTCTTTCAGCTATACCATTCTATTGGGGATTATAAGCACAATTGTTTGATGTTTGATCCCATGTTGGCGAAGATAGTTTTCAAATTCATTTGATGTGTATTCTTTTCCTTTATCAGTGTGAATAGACCCAATATGAGATTGTGCATTTTTTTCAATCCATTTATGAAAATTCTTGAATGTTTGAAAAGCATCAGATTTGTTCTTCAATAAATAAACCCAACACATTCTGGTGTAGTCATCAATAAATGTCATGATATATTTATTTCCATTTGCTGAAGGAACAGGCATTGGACCACATAAATCTGAATTAATAAGTTCAAGCTTCCTATGTGCTCTTGAATGTGAGTCATGAAAGGACTGTTTGCTATGATTTCCTAGAATGCAAGCATCGCATTGCTTAAGTTTTCTAGGAATTGTAGGCAAACCAACAACACCATTTTTCTTCAATAAACGGAGGCTGTCATAGTTTAAATGTCTAAATCTAGCATGCCATAATAAAATTGATGGAAGTGTACCTTCTTCATGATGAGAAATATATGAGAAATGTTGTACATGATCAGATGTTCCTTGCAGTTTGAAAAGTATTTCTTCTTCTATTCCCCTCATGACAAGTGAGTGATCAGATGCTTTGCTCACCTCAAGCTTGCCATCAAACATATGAATGGAGTGACCTTGCTGGCGGATGTGGACCAAGGATAGCAAGTTTCTCTTGAGCTATGGGAGATATAAAACATGATCAAGAAGAAAGTCTGAGAGACCAGGCAGTTTAAGCCTGATTGTGCCAAGCCCTGATGGCTTGATTTTTGACTGGTCTACAAAGTATACTACTCCATCAACATTGTCAGTGAAATCTTCAAAAAAGTCTTTTCTATGAGTCATGTGACAGGTTGCTCCTGAATCAAGCAGCCAATCAATTTTCCAGGAAGCAAGTGAAGTGTTAAACAAATCTTCATTTACTCCAATGTTACATTGTGCCTCAATATAGTGAGCGGATTCAGGTGCTTTACCTTTGTCTGTATCATCAGTTTTACCTTTCTATTGGTTTCTTCTCTGCTCAATTTTGTCCCATGGTAGCTTTCATGTAGAGGCATCATGTGATCCATTTCTTTTGCAGTGAATACACTGTAAATCTGCATTTTCTCCTTGAGAATGTCTGCCCCCCCTGCCTCTGAAGTATCTTCCTCTTCCTCTTCGTCCACCTCTTCCTCTTGTAGAATCTTGAGCAGGATACTTTTCTTTATGAGCCAAGCATACTGTCTCTTCAGAAGATTCAGGGACTGTCTTCTTTCCAAAGGCTTTTTCTCTTTCAGCAAACTTTTTCACAAGAGAGTCAAAGGTTATATCTTTGAGATTTCCATTTTCTTGCAAAGACTCAAGATAATTGGAGTATGTAGGATAAAGTGCTTTGAGAAAAGCAATAAGAGAGATATCCAACTCAACTTTAGTGGATTTGATAGCATGCATTATAGACTTTATTTCAGATGCAAGAGCAAGAGGATCATTATTTTGCAGTTCAAGAGTGAGGAGTTTAATCATAAGTTGGACGACTTCAAGTGCAGAATGTGAGTCATAGAGTTCTTTCAACTTTTGTAAAGCTTCAAAGGTAGTTGAATATGATGAAATATGGAGACTCACCTCCTTATTTACAGATGCTGCTATTAATGCATACGCTTTGTTGTTCTTGTTTTCCCAGACGGCGAGCTCTTTGTCTGATGTAGGCTTTTCTGGGTCACTGTCTCCTTCTCCGACACACACTCCTTTCCACAACTCATTGAAGATGAGGATGTGTTGTATCATCCAGGACCAGTCAGGATAGTTCTCCTTTCCAGTGAGAACTATTCCTATCATAGAGATGATTGAATGCATTCTGTAAAAAAAATTACTTTTGCTGATAGAAAAAGTACTTATGCTGATAAAAAAAACTTTATGCACTATCAAACTATGCTATCTATTACCAAACTGCGCTATCAACATTCAACATTTCAATGGGACAGTGTTACTGCGCATTCAACATTACCAAACTGCGCATTTAACATCAACACTATCAAACTGCATTATCTATATCAAACTGCACTATCAAACTGGTTATTGACTTACAAAGGCTTCTTCTGCATCTAGCAGTTAGCAACACCTGTAATACACACGAAAAACCAATTTTCTGGATGAAAACTAGTTAAGGTATGCAGAACCTAGGCTTGGGATATGGACAAAAATTTCCAAAATGTTGCCAAGTACTACGCTTCTTCAAGACATGTAAACCTGGATGCTTGCACTCTTCAGCGAGCGACACAGGGGACAAACATCAAGCAAATTCTCACAGTCCTTGCATAGGGAAAGATGTCAGACAATGTTTCTTAATAGTGACATATCCATATCAGCAGGAAAATTACCATACACATATTTACAAAATGCACTTGTTAACATGTATGCCAAGTGCGGTAGTCTGCCAGAAGTTCACTGAGTTTTTTTTACCAAATCGCCCGAAGGACTTTGGTTTCCTGGACGGTGATGATCAGAGCATACAATAGACACAGTTATGCTGAGGCGGCTTTAACAAATGCAACGATCGGGTGTCCACACTAATCACTTTACCTTTACGACTGTTCTTCCATCGTGTGGGCATTTAGCACTTCTGGAACATGGCAGGCAAATCCATACCCAAATAATTGCAAGCGGATTTTACCAAAACAGACAGCGTTTTTGATATCTTTAGGCAGCATTACCAAAATAGACAACATTGTTAGGCAGCGTTTCCTTCAGGCGTTTCTCCTTCAGGCATTCTTGTCAGGCAGTGGACAGAGGAGCAGAAGGCAGGCAGTGGACAGAGGAGTTACAAGGCAAGGTTAAAAAAAGAACTTGGGACCTGTGCATTGATACCATGTCAGGCCAGGAGTAACTCCAGAAAAACTGATTCATCTATTCCATTAGGCAACTATCTATTATATACATGAACGTGATCGTTCAGTTCATCTTCTTGATTTCTGTTCACATTCAATTCTCCCAATCGCTGAGGATTAGGTGTCAACAGAAACACCTTCTTTAGCCAATTGATAAATCTCAAACAAAATGGTTCAATGGTAGAGCTCATTGTGGACTTCCAAAAATTGAATATAAGGGTAATGATATTACAAAGGAGAATAGGATTGATGTGTTCATAGTGACTTTAAAGGATAACATCCAACATGAGGTTTGCCATTGAGAACTTAATTCATTGGAGAAGGCATTCAGGTTGGCAAGAAAAATTGAAAGAAAAATTATGGCAACAAGGAAGCCTACCAATCACAACTATAAAGATGGAAGTGTTTCTGCCCATAGCCATCCACAACCTGTAAGGTTGACACCACAACAATTTGAAGAAAAAAGAGAAAAAAAGGCTTTGTTACAATTGTGATAGAAAATACACTAAAGGTCATAAGTGTGCTGAGAATAAATTATTTTAAATAAATTATGAAGAGGAGGAAGAAAATGAATAAGAAACGTCAAAAGAAGAGGATATACACTAGGAAACAACGCTAGAGAAAGTAGAAATGAATCTAACCATATCTTGTAATGCATTGGTAGGAACTACCACTCAAACTCTCAAGATAGAAGTGAATATCAAGAAGAAAAATGTAATAGTGTTGATTGATTGGGGTAGTACCCATAATTTTATTCATTGTAAGATAACCAAGGAATTGAATTACTTTCTATATCTAGAACTAGAGTGTCAAGTGATGGTTGCAAATGGAGGAACCATAAATTTCTCTTGAAAGTGCCTTAATATCAAGATATCTTTGGGAGAATATGTATTGAATAGTCCAATTCTTTCCATTCCAATGGATGGTGTTGATGTTGTAATAAGAGTCCAATGGCTACAACCTTTGCCTACGATAACTTTTAATTTTCAAGAACTTTTATTGAATTATTTTCGGAAGGAAAGGAAGTTGAATTAAGGATTATCACAGGGAAACCGGGAAAGATAATCAACTCTAATGATATGAAAAATATTATAGAGAAAGAACAATAGGGATTAATTACACAATTATGTTCACTAGAGGTTCCCACATCAAAATCATCTATTTCTCCAAATATCCAAAAAGTACTGGAAAATCATTCCAAGGTATTTGAGACTCCCAAAGGAATCCCACCTATTTCTGAGCATGACCATGCTATTCACTTGATTCCAAGAAGTGTTCCTATAAACATCAGGCCTTATAGATATCCATATGCCCAAAAGAGTGAAATTGAATGTATGGTTGCAGAAATTCTAGAGGTTGGTATAATTCAACCTAGTCAAAGTTTTTTCTCTGCTCTAGTAGTATTGATTTACAAGAAGGATCGATCATGGTGCATGTGTTCGGATTATAGGGAGCTCAAAATGCTCACTATTAAAGATAAATTCCCGATTTCTATCATTGATGAATTATTTGATGAACTACATAGAGCAATTTACTTCACCAAGTTGGATCTTCGTTAAGGATATCATCAAATCAGAATGAAGACTGAAGACATTCTGAAAACAACATTTAGAGCTCATGAGGGTCATTATGAATTTTTGGTCATGCCTTTTGGCCTTACCAATGCACCTTCTACATTTCAAGATTTGATGAATTCCATTTTCAAACCCTTCCTTAGATAATTTGTGTTAGTATTTTTTGATGATATACTAATCTACAACAAGTCTTGTAAGGATCATGTTCAACATGTTGACAAGGTCCTTAAACTATTGGAGGAGAAACAATTACATGAAAAAAACCTCTAAATGTTTCTTTGGAGTATATTTGGTCGAATATCTAGGTCATATTATATCCCATGAAGGTGTTAAGGTAGACCCTAGAAAAATTGAATGCATTAAGGAATGGAAAATCCCCACATCCATAAAGCACATGAGAAAATTTCTCGAGTTGACATGATATTACCACAAGTTTGATAAGAATTATGGGAGAATAAAAGCACCTCTAACAAAATTGCTGAAGAAAGATGCATTTTCTTGGACTCCAAAAGCAACAAAGGCCTCTGAACATCTTAGAGAGGCTTGTGCCAAGCACTGGTCTTAGCTATGCTAAACTTCACAAAAACCCTTATTGTGGAATGTGATGACTCAAGAAAAGGAATTGGTGTTGTTTTCATGCAAGAAGGAAGATCCATTTATTTCGAAAATCCTCTAGTCAGAGGGAAGTATTTACAAAAAGCTATTTATGTGAAGGAAATGTTGGCAATACTACACACACTTAAGAAATGACGACTTGTTGTAGTGGCTACAACCACCCTCCAAAATTTTGACTTAGCTTCGTTTTGGAGCCTCCCTTCCAACCTTCACAACAACTTACCTTGCTTCGTCAAGTTCACAAGCTTCAGTGTTCTGCTTGCACAAAGGAAGCCTATCGATCATAGCTTGATCCATTCCCCTCACAAGTTGTTCATCCAGATTTGGTCCAGCTGTAGGCTAAGCAACTTCCCTAATAAAATTGCGCATTTCTGAAGGGAAACCAACCTTCCCTCCAGAAATTGCACAATCTTGTATGGTAGCATACTAGGCTCCAAGATTGCATAATTCTGCCAGCCAACACGGCCAGTAGGAATTGCGCAATTTTCCCCAACAGTGCTTCTTAGCATAGAATTTGGGCAAATATGGGCAGCAGTCAGCTGCTCTGCCTAGAAATTGTGAAAATATCCTGGGAAGTTATCCTAGCTCCTAGCTAGAAATGTGCATTTCCTTCAAGTAATCGAGCAGTCTCTTGCATCCACAACTGAGTTGATCGGTTCCCTCCAGGACCGAGAAAAACAGACTTGCATGCATGGGCTGCTATTCCCAAGGCTTCATGCAAAGGAATCCCTTATTTCAGGGATATATGTTTGGCAGTTGGAGGTTACATGCAAGGATGATTTCAAAAACCTCCCACCAAGTGTCGCTTTCCCTAGATTTGTGGCATGCGTGTCACAACCTTGATGTTATCAAAACTCATCAACTAGATGTTGTAAAGCTGATTCCTCACATCAACCTTGCAACTATGACATCCCACATCACATCTAGGTGCAGTCGGCACATTCAGCTCAATTGTTTTGGAGTAAGCCCATTTCTCATGCCTTGCATTGCATTTCTATCGCTTTTTGTGTTTTCAATTGTATGAGCACTGTTTGCTTGATTTCAGTGAATGCTTGTTGTCGTTTACATGTATATTAGCTTGTCCTAGCACCATTTCAGTTTTCTTCAACATCTCATTCCTGTCGCATGCATGAAACTTTTTTTCGTGAATGGTCCCCGATTCGGCAACTCGCCTCACCCACATGCATGTTGTTCCATTTTATGAATTTGTCATTAATGATTTGCATGCATGATCATTCACTTATTCTTACACTCAGTATCAACATGCATTCGCACTCACATTCACTTTCAGTTGCCTATTGGCAAGTCTGGCCAACCTCGGCTCGGACTCTGCCTCACCAGTAGCCTCACCAAGAAAACATTACATAATCCTAAAGGGAAAGGCTCTGCCTTCCTCTCCAAAAATCCTCATTTCCACCCAAAATCACTTCCCAAGGCTACCTTTGTACAATCCTGAGGGACAATGACTGCTAGCCAAGAAAATCGTGCAATGCAATCACTAAGCTTGCAGCCATTGCGAGCTGAGATTGCGCATTGCACAATTCCAGCAATCAACAACCAGACCAGATTGCGCATTCCGCAGTTCCAGCAATCAATCAGTCTCCCAGTAGCCCAGATTATGCCTTGTGTAGTCTTGGCAGTCGGTCTCTCGACCTCCCCGCTGAAATTGCACAACCTTCATGATCCGTCACACAGGTATGTTGCGAGTCAATTCTCAAGTCCATTTTGGTTTTCGACTAACATATTGCTTTCCATGAGTGTTGCCATGTCTCTAGGTATTGCAGGTGTTCATTTTCCTCTCAGTAATGCAGGTACAATGGTTTCCAAGAAAGTGGAGTCGAAGACATCGTTCAGAGCACACCTGGAGATGTAGTCGATCAAATGTCTATGAGCTTTCCTACTCATGAAGATATCAAGTTGTTCGTAGACAAGAACATCAAGATGTCACAACAAGCAACATCATGAACAACAACTGAAGGCAGCATACCGAACGCAACGAATACAATGAACACAACAAATGTAGTGGGTGCAGGGAACACAACGAATGCAGTGAATGCAGCAGATGCAAAGAATGCAAGAGGAAGGTTATTGACAACACAGAGGTTAAAAAAGGTTGCAAGATCAAGTAGATCCACTAATAATGAAAGAAACTTTGGAGACTCAAGCTATGAGGTGACGATGCAACATGAAGATCGCGCAAAGACATAGAATGGAAAAGAGAAGGAGTTGAATGTGCTAAAGTAGAATTTGAGGAAGAACATGAAGCTACACATAAAGACGAATGAGTTGCATGAGGAACAGGAACAACAGTGGGTGCAATGTGCACTCACAGATGAAACTGCACCCAGACAAGTTAAAGATCCATCCTAGCAGCTGACACGAAGTAGACATGGTGATCAGTGTTGCTAATCACATGCCAAGGATTTAGTAACATGCATTTCATTATTAGAACACATGTAATCAAACCCATTCAACACACTCACCAAGGCGAAAACAGGAAGCAAGTCTAACTGGAGCTCAACATGTACTTCGGCAAGTTGATGCACATGTTAGCAGACGAATTGGATGAAAGGGGGATGAACCAATGCACTGGTTGCAACAGAGGAAAGAGTTCACTTCAACAAGATGTCACCATGAGGTGCATGCACACCATCATGGATGACCAAGCTTGGCATTAGGTCACCACCTTCACCATCACAGGCATGTAAAAGAGTTGCTCTCATCACAGCAGACCAAGTGTTAGTGATGTCTTGCAAGACTTGCTCAATCCATGTTGTCTCACATGAGTACATGTGCATTGTAATGTTGAGTCATGTCAAGTGTAAGTCAAGTGTCAATAGTTGGATTTAATAGTCATAGAGTAGGTGAAGAGTCATGAGGGTAGTTGAGCTGTCACAAAGGAGAATGTCAAGGGTCACCCCACCCTTTGCTATAAATAGTCCCTCATAACTCATTGTATAGGCTTTTGGTCAGCCAAGCTTCTAATAAGACTATCTTGGAAAGAGCTTGGACAATATTGTAACGCGCCTTGTCTTCTCCACTGCATGGAGCTAGTTCATCTCTTTGGAGGAGTAGGCAAATGTGGCTGTAACATTCCACTGTTGGGGCTAGCAGGATTACACGGATGTATTGTATGATTGGAACTTACACTTCTTTATATAATAATAGCCAATGCATTTTCACACATGTATTGTATATGTTGTAAGACTGATCTTTAACACTTGTAATGCATGTTTCTTTAACCTATGTTCTACAATTGAACTAATTCATTTGTTGTAATGCATAATCTATTTATGGAAATGTGTTGTATATGCCATTAATGTTGCCCTGTCTGTGTTGACTGCTCTATCGGACATCAGAAAAAACTTTCACATGAACCTTGCTGTAATGACCGTTGCACTCGTTCAGACTGATCCATGAGTGTTGTACATGTTATCTTATCTTGTACGTTGTGACTACCGCATCCGAGTTGACTATTCCACCGAAAGCGGTGTATGTCCTGTGTGTTATGTGTTCCTAGCCGAGTTGGGACTTATCTGTTTCAACCCGGAACTCACCTTCACCCTCATCACAACCCACTTGTGTTAGAACCTCTCATACACCTTCCTTGACTCACTGCAGCAGTCACACCCTTGCTACTGACAAAGTTATCTTACTTGCCTCTGTACGACATCATGGCCAAGGCATTATCTTACGACCCATTGTTGGGACTCTTACACCAAATGGTCTAGGGTCTAATTGGGACTTATTACCGGGGAGATCCCCTTACATATTGGTGGGTCCAACATCATCCTTAAAATATTGGAGGAGAAACAATTATATGAAAAAAAACCTATAAATGTTTCTTTGGATTATAAGAGGTGGAATGTCTGGGTCATATTATATCTCATCAAGGTGTCAAGGTAGACCGTAGAAAAATTAAAGGCATTAAGGAATGGAAAATCACCACATCCATAAAGCATCTAAGACAATTTTTCGGGTTGACATGATATTAGCACAATTTTGTTAAGAATTATGGGAGAATAGAAGCACCTCTGACAACATTATTGAAGAAAGATGCATTTTCTTGGACTCCAGAAGCAACAAAGGCCTTTGAACATCTTAAAGAGGCAATTTGCCAAGCACTGGTCTTAGCTATGCCAAACTTCACAAAAACCTTTATTGTGGAATGTGATGCCTCAAGAAAAGTAATTGGTGTTGTTTTAATGCAACAAGGAAGACCCATTGCTTTTGAAAGTCATCCAATCAAAGGAAAGTATTTATGCAAAGCTATTTATGAGAAGGAAATGTTGACAATACTACACACACTTGACAAGTCTTAAATACATTTTAGAACAAATATTATGTTCATAATAGCAACAAAATTGGGTTACAAAGATGTTGGGTTATGAATTTGAAATCATATAACAATTTTTGTTCACACAATTCACAACCGTACATGTTACATTATTAATTTTTGGTGAGAAGTCTTTTAGTTTTTTATAGCTTGGCATGATCAAAACATCATTCTCATATATGTGTTAGATCAAATGAGGTAAATTCCAAACTTGATTGATTTTCCATTAAACAAGCACACATATACATGAAATGATGTCGTTATTGTTGGTTTCAACTTTCAATGTCCTATACCTTTTCCTATTATAATGGTTCAAATTTCTAATATTTTCATATTTATAACATATTCATAAGTTACCAAATTCCTAAATAGTGTCTAACATTCCCCCCTTAATCCAAAGGGATGTTAGTGAGCTCAAGCATTATTCTAATTTTTTCTCTTCAAAGTGCTTTGGTGAAAATACTTGTAGTTTTCTCATTTGTCGAACAATGTCTTAGATGAATTTCCTTGACCCCTACATGACATTGAATCAAAATGATACTTTGTGTTAATGAATTTGGTTCAATCATGGAATCTGGGATTCCTAGCCATTTTGATTGGAAAAGTAATGTCAATCAAAAGAGGAGAAAAATTCACTCACTTCTCCTACAAGTCTTCAACAGTTTTCTTGAGCCCCGCATTATGCTTTGTTGCTTTTGCAGTTACCACATATTATGCTTATATCATGGAATTTGTTGGCACTGATTATTTTTATGACCTCTCGAAGACAAATCCTAATCCAACACTCAGATATCTTGAAGTGGATATTCCATTTTCCATCAAAGGAATTTTGAAGTTTAAAATGGGACTCCTAAGGAAAATAATAAAGTAATAGTAAAAATAATAAAACAGGTGTTATGAATTTAAAAAGAAAGAAAAATAGAAAGAAATATACTTTTTTATTGTATTTTTGACTTATATCCTTTTAGGTTTATTCATATTTCAAGTTTGTACACCTATTGGATGTAGAATTAAATTCTACATCTTAGTGGAATAGACTTGGGCGGTGGGCGCTCGGTGATAAATGAGAAAATTTTATGGAAATAGCTTTTTTATGTCAGCGTTGGACATTAATAGGAATTCCTACCACTCATTGCCATTTTCTCGCAACTCATCTAGCTTCTTAGTTGAGTGGTAGCAACATACAAGACAACAAATGATTAAAATGTTTATTTTCGCATATATGTTAGTTAACATGATATTACTAGATTTCATCCAATTAGTTTGATCGCCGACATTCCAGTAGTTCCAACAGCAAGATGGCCAATGGCTGGGATGTAGATGGGGATGGTTTGACAAGGAAAGGTTCTCATCCCTGTCAACAGACAAAGACTAAAAATGAATCAACAATCAACTACATATGGCTCTATGGTGACTTTTCCCTAGCGACCAAACCCTGTCTCACCTCTAGGATTTGTCTGTGAAACAACAACAAAGTAAATTGCATACATGCATAATTAATAACATACACATAGGGAACCCAATACTGAATATTGAATTTTAAATGAAAGGGAAGGTAATGATTTTTTAATCATGAACATACCCCTTATAGATGTCTCAATCTATCCAAATATCACTCCCTCTCTCTAATCTGATTATTACATAAGAGAAGTATTTTAACAGAGTTCTCATTCAAATCCAACAACCCAAATTTGTCTCCTATATTATTTAACAGAAGCCCAAATATAAACAAATAATCCCTTTTCCATAAAAACTAAATGACACTCGATTAACTCCCTATACATTTTGGTTCCTTCTAGACCATATCTAATTTAGTGATTACAATTCAGATGACTTAGAGAACCCAAATTCCCTTGAAAATAAATTAGGGAAACAACTCCCTTAGTAAATGGGTTTTTCACCTAAGGAGGTTAATGGTGAATTTGACTTGTAGATGCCCCTACATCATAAATTGACTTGATAATAAATTCTGTAAATTATAGTAGAAAATAATATTAAGGATGTTATGTATCTATTTTATTATACATATAATTCATTGATATCTTGTGTTAGGCATTGAAGACTTGTTCACCAAGTATGTAATGGATTTCATTTTGGCCTTTATTTGGCTCACAATACTTCCTCGAGGGCCATAACTATTTATGTTAATGAGGAATTGCTTGCACTTCCTTGAAATATTCAAACTTTTGGCATATAATGCATTGCTTAAGAAAAGGGTTCATCATCCTTACATTTGAACATAACTATTTAATTTATCATAAAAATGGTATTTAAGGACTCACCAATGACAAATAGCTACTTCTTTTGTCACATCCCCAAGGCTAATTCCCCTTCATTGTAAATATTTCATATATTTTGATTTTAATTAAACATGCTTGAGAATTGGGACACAAATTGTAGAGTTTGAGCAAGGAGGTTGCTTTGGATTTGAAGGAAGCTTGACATGTTTTATGGTAGCCATGAATGGATGGTAGGTATGATTTTAATTGGACTTAACATATTAGTTAATGGAGTTGGGAAAGAGGACATAGGAACCATGCTTTCCTTGGATGCATTCACAAGGTAGAAAGGACACAAATTAAGAGGCAACATGGGCTGCATGGGTAGGACTGATAACCTGAAGTATGGAAATAGGAAGTTGAAGGGGGATCTAGGAAAATAACATCCCCATGACCACATGAAGATAGAGCCACTATGACTGAGCTAAAAGGACAATGACTGGAGTGTCTGCCACACAACTGAAATGGTTGCATCACAATAGTAAAAGGACCTATAGAGAAGGCAAGTTTCCATCAACACAAATAATCTGGGAAGACAATATTCTCTAATGGAATTCTCATGCATTGAGGGAAATACTAATATGATACAGAGAAAAACATAGTACACAAGAGATCAATGCTAATCAAGGGAGAAAGGAAAACTGTCAGAAATATGAGAGGAGGAATAATATCGCTATAGAGGAAGAAAGAAAGCCTCAACACAAGGAGGAGAAGAGAACATAGCTCTATGTTGCTACCAAAATGCAAGGAGTAGATCCAACATTCGGTTGAGCAATGGGAGCTGGAAGAATATCTCTCAGGTGAGGACAAAAGGCTCTATATTCCCTATAATACTAGATGCTGGAGATGGTTTTCTCTCGATTCCCTTGACAACTTGGGTGGAGGCCTATTCCTTGGATTCCTAGAAGGAGAGTTCTTTAGCCCCCTATGCTTATTTTTTGGTTTTATAGAGTGGAAAAATATCTCATAGGTGAGGATAATAGTCTCTAGATTCCCTATAAGATTGCAAGGTGGAGATGGTTTTCTATGAATTTCCTTGACAACTTATGTGGAGGATTTTTCCTTGGATTCCTGAAAGGAGAGTTCTTTACCTTCCTCTCCTTTTTTTTATTGGTTTTTATAGTGAGATCTTGAATCTATTGTTGATTTGAGGGTGAAGGCATAAGTTGATACACTCCCTTGTTGATTTGAGGGTGGAGCTATAAGCCTCTCGACTCCCTTGTTGATTTTATGGTGGAGGTGATAGCTTATAGATTGCCTTATTTTGAAAAGAGTGGAGGTAGAACACCTCTGGACTCCCTTATTGACCGGTGTGTGGAGGTGAGCCTTTGGATTCCTTGTTTAAAACTTTGATAGTTAAAGGAAACAAGCTTAGAAGGAGGTCAATCAAGAGCAACTCACAATGCCCACAAATCATTAACTTTTAAGTTAAGGCATTTTATTAACCAAATAAAACTCAAATAAAACCAACAAATAGTAAGATTAATGTTAAGGAAGAGTCAAATAAAAAGGACAAGGAATGTCCTTGATGGGATAATATTTAGTTATGGCTAGGCACAAGATTGGTGAAATGGGTTGGAATGAGGTTGATAGTGTGGGTAGTTATAAATGTAGGTTTCTTGTGGGAGGCAGGAGGATAGAAATACCTTGCAAGAAAGGTAGGGTGGTTACAGTCCCCTCTGTAGGCTTGAAAACACTCTGTTGTGTGTCTCGTTGGTTTATGAATTTTCTCAGGTCTCTTTAGCACCTCAGGTCGGTATTGGCATTAACAATGGGTGGCCCAATTTGGTCTAATGAGGTATTGCATCTCTAATTCTTGCAACCTTCACTTACTTTTGTTATTATAGATTTTCTCTGGTGCGCCATAAGGTTCTATACTACAGTGCTCTGTATGAAACTTTGCTATTGGGTTATTTGTATGGTCTTTTAGGTCTTCAATTGAGGCTTACTTTGTTGGGATGTGGTTACTTCCATGTTTATCCAAGGGGTTGTGGTGTTTTTGCAATTTCATAAGTTTCTTCTATGGGCATTCTTGGATTTCAGTGCTTTGGATGCCTTCACTAGTATTCCTAGGTTATTCGGCTTCTACTGGTTCCTTTCCTATTTTGGAGGTTTGTTCTCTTTTGTGGGAGAAGTAATTGTTCTTGGTGGGAATTTGTGTGTAGGTATGTCTATTAACTGAGTCTTCCCATGGGATTTTAGCTGCCCTAAGTCCTTGTACGGTTCAGAATTGGTGTATCTGCTAGAATTTGGACCTTTTAGTATTGTTGGGGGGATGATTTGTTGGTCTTGAGGTTGGGTTTGCAAGGGTATGTGTGTGCTTCATCCTCCTTCTTTTTTGGTTGTGGGTTTTGTCAGTGTTTACTGTGATCTCCAATTTCTTCAATCATGCCCCCTCGTCAACGAATGATGATTCAGAAGGGGTGGTCTAGGAAAACTTGGCCCCAAGCAAGCTCGATCTTTCTCTTCTAATTCTATGGGTTCTTTTTTTGATGTTGTTCTTTTATTGGTTTGGCGAGAAATTCTTCTCCTGGAGGCTAAAGAGAAGATGAAACACCCCTGTTATTAGGATTTTGAGATCTAGGGGAGGAAAATTAAGATTCAAAGAGTCCCGGATCCTGGAAGATTTTGTCATAAGAGGTTACATTCTTGTATTCTTTTCCTTTACATCAACAAATGGACACTTTGCTCCATATGATTTTTAAATATAAACAAGTTCATAGTTATAATTTGTTCTCTGGGTTGGAATATATAAATAGAATGCTGTGCAATATTCGCTCTTGCCTTGACAATGTTGATTACAGGCTCACAAAGGTGGAAAGTTCCACTGTTTCGGATTCGGCCAATGGGGACGTCATTGATCCCCCTTGTTATCTTAGTGACTATATCAATCCCCCTGTGGATAGTGTTTCAGATCTCACAATTATCCCCTCGAACCAGGAGTAATTGTTGTTTTGTAATGTTTTTCTGTTCCTTTTTTGTGTAATCTTCTATGGTGTGGCCAATGGGCTTAATTAATTGTTCATGAAAACCTAGGTGGATTTTTGGTAGCTTTCCATCCGTCCTAGGTACCACCTTGTTTGATGGGCAACCCAAAAATGGAAATTAGGGTCTTGCTCAAAAGACCACTCTTGGGTGTGGGGGTTGCTGTAATTGAAGTTTCTCAAAGGCTCCTTTTTGGCCACTTGTTTTTGAAGTTTATGTTGAATTGGTGGATGCATAGTGCAGTGTAGAACTGTGGTGTGTGTGGCTGCTTTTTGGATGCTTGTAAGGTGTTTCTAGTCGATGATTCACTCCCTCAATGGCTTGCTTAGGCAAGCAAATCATGTTTTTTTGTGGCGACTCAAGTTAGATTGGGATGGCCCACTTGGGGTGCGGCTCAATTGTTATTTTTCATGCTTATACTTGGATGGCATAAATCACTTTCTTGGTCTTGGAGGTGGATGATTTTCTGGTACATTGCAGTTTGAAAGTTTGTGTGGTTCACGACAATGCTTTTCTACATTGTCTCAAGTTGGTTTTGCATTTGTGAAATTGTTGTCTTTCTCTCTCTATGGATACTTGCCAGACCTCTTTGCTCATTCTTTAACTATTTCTGTGTTGGTTCTGTCTTAGCCTTTGGGCTGTCCATAATCATGTACTATAGTGGCATGTTTGTTTTTATGTTTCGAAAGTAGCTCCATACGTATGAGGCACAATCTAATGTTAAAAGCTCTGTGATTATTGTTGGATAGCTGGATGTAAATATGATATGCATTACACTTTTTTGATAAAAATATCTTTAGGTTGCTTTAAAAAAAAGAAGAGGAATGCCCACGAAGGCTCCTTTAAGTGAAAAGAGAAGTAGCCACGGAGCGTCGTGGAAAGACTTAAGATTTCATTAAATTTATCAATTTATCAATTTATTAAGGCCATGAAAAGGGATCCTGTTGTTTCGAAGATTTAAGAAAAGGATGATGAACTCTGATACCTTCGTTGTGGTCGGAAGACGTAAAACTCGGGGAGGAGTGATAATGCCCTCTTTACTAACAAAGCAAATTGATTGATGCGGGAGAACCCTGCGAGACATAATTTTATTAAAAAAATGATGTAACATGCTGTCAGTTAGAACTGCTGTAAGTCCATAAATTCAATGGAATTAGAGGTAGTCTTTAAAAAATAAAAAAAAACCAAAGGCTAATAGACCTTCCACTGTATCATGGCTCGCTAGACTAGAAACCAGTCTTGATAAGCATCACTAAAAGATATCTTGTCCAAATGAGGGAAGGAACTTTGTAGACCTTCTAGATCGAAATTAAATAATGATTGTTGCTGCTCCTGCGAGATATTTTCCAATTTGAAGCTGCTCTCAACTTCTTCTTTCTCCCAAATGGGTTCTGAAAATGATGATGCCTTGGAACAGCTGAAATCATCATGCAATCCTGAAATTAACTCTGTTGAATTGCAATTTGTCTGTGAGGGGGAAATTGGGTTGAATGCTGTATTCTGCGCTGGAGCCTTAAGGGTACTGCCACTAAAAGGGGTGCTTGAGTTTTGCAAGAAATCCAGATTCTGGACACGGATATTGGAATTCATGGGAGAAGCACCAGGGGGAACAGCGTTGTAGCCTGTTGGAGAAGATCCCAATTTGCTCAAATGGTCAAAGGACGGGTTGCTCTGTTCAATGGCTCTATGATTGATTGAAGTTGAGGTGGGCTCATCCTTCATCTCCTTTTCATCAATGGTTTCCATTGGTACATCATTGAAGCTTTCGTTCGGCTCTAGTGCTAATTTCTCAGCAACGATTTTTCTGTTGTATATTCTACAGAGAACCCAATCATCCAACTGCAACAAGAAGAGTACTTTCAATGAGTATACATGGAAAATGACAGAGCAGACATGGAAAATATAGAATTCAGTGGTGGAACAAGATCCCAACACAGGTGACTAATCACACAAAACCAAACAAAGAGAAGACACCATTACTCACTCTTAAGCTGTCTTTCTTTCTTGCAGGCCTGTTAATATCGGCAAGACGGTATTCATGCATGAGCCAATTGGTCTTTGAGCCGCTGGGTGCTTTCCCAACATAGAAGACAAGGGCCTTTTTGACGCCCACTCTCTTCTTTACTCCTCTAGAAGCAGTAGAAGGGATGGGCTTATCAGCACCAGTCGCTTTCCAGTATCCAGAGCCAGCCGCCCTGTTGGGCCTTGAACCATTTGGGTACTTTCTATTCCGGGGAGTGAAGAAGTACCATTCCTTCTCTCCAAACAGGGCTTTCTCTGTAAACAAATAAGAAAAGAACAAGCTCTTCAGTAAGTCTTAAATTCCATGTGTTCTACATTTTAGAATCTGTTTAGAAATATGGGCTACAATGCTGAGAAGAAAAAAAACAAATTTTACCTGGAAGCTGCCATGGATCATATTTGTAGAGGTCCACATCTGCAATTATGGGAACAGGCAGTGGCAGCAAGGCCGCTTTCCTGCACAAGTAATGCACAATCAATTCTTCCTCCGTAGGGAAGAATCTGAATCCCGGAGGCAATTGTAAGTCCGCCTCTGCATCTCTTCTTCCCATGCTTATGCCAATGTTTTCTTCTCAATACTGTGGATCCTCTGACCTGCTACTGCTTCTGCTATTCCTGACCTCGATGACCGGTTGCTTCTACCCTGCCTGGCCTCTGATAGAGATATTTCACTCTATTTCACTCTCTTCTTCTTGGAACCAATCTCAGTCCGATGAAAGTAAGGAGAGGGGTTTGATGAAATATATAGAGTGCTTTGACGTAGTCGTCGGCGCCGCCTGTGGTTAGATACATTTGGTGGCTGCGACATGTGGAGTCAAAGGTGACCTTTCGCAAATCGACATGCAATTTTCTCTTAGTTGATGAATTGAAGGTGACCTTTCGCAAATCGACATGCAATTTTCCCTTAGTTGATGAGCCAAAGGTGACCTTTCGCAAATCGACATACAGTTTGGAATTGCACCATGCTGCTAAAATGCGGAGCACCGATCACAACACCCAATAGACTAAGGGATATTTTTCACTCTAAAAATCTGACCCGGCAAAAGGAATCGTTAACAAAGTCACCCGGGTGGGAGATGAAAGCCTTGCGAGATACCACAACTATTGTCACTATTAAGGAAGTTCCATGAGAAATCAAATCGCATAATACTTCTTCAAGTTACTAGTTTAAAAATAGAAACTCTTAAATTTGCTTAAAATCGCATAATACTTCTTCAAGTTACTCGTTTAAAAATAGAAACTCTTAAATTTGCTTTAAAATAGAAGGGAGTACTAATTTAAAATAGAAGGTAGTACTATTTTAGAGTTAATGGTATATTATTGAGTGGGTTTAATGGTTAGGAGCATGTGATTTCTCTTAAGAAGTCACACATTCAAAACGAGAGGGGTAGAGTATGTATGCCTTGGTAGACTTAATAGTCAAATAGTTGCGTGCAGGTGGGCCCCTTGTCCCACAAACAAAGGGGTCTCATACATCAATTTGGTGTCTTGCTTAGTCATGACCTTAAAATTGGATAATAATAATAATTATTATTAAACATATAGAGCTAATGGTAGATATTGGGAAAGAGAAAATGATATTAATTATTGAAAATATGTATTTTGATAACATATTGATTTACATTTAGAAGTATATATGTCAATATATAATTTGAATAACTATAGCAATAGTCTTCACATGCGCATAACATATGAATACTCAACATATACAAATTGAATAGTTAGAAAACAATTTCTATGCATTGCTAAGGAGGTAAATTGGAAAAAAGATAAAAAAAAAATATGAGATTTTCAAAACCCATTTTAATTACTTTAATTTGATGAAAAAACTGATTAGACTATGGTATGACATTTGATTGTTTATATTACATATTTAAAAATGAAGGAAGAGCTTAGTGTGCTACAAAATTCATAAACTTAGCTTCAAATTAGGGATGGAGCATCACAGTATATGTATGATGTTGTGGCATCTCTTTTAGCAAAAAAATATATATCCTTGATAAAGTTAGTTGAACTTGAATTTGGTGGAGCTTCATCCATTAGGGGTATTCGTGAAAGTTTATTTACTAAGCTTCATTGCCATGTGCCTCATTGATTGAACATCCATTACATAGCTCATCAAGAAGCATTAACAATAAATGATGTTTCATCTTATTTTGTAGTGTTGCAAGTTATTAATAAATTTGCAAATAAAATTTATTTATGGGAAGGGAAACCTACTAAATGATATGGAGAATTGAATGATATAATGAATTCATCTCAAATCAATAGGATAAAAGTGTTACAAATTCATGATATTAGATGGATTTCAAGAGGAAAATTCATGGAAAGACTTATTAAGCTCATGCTTGCTTTGTTAAGAGACTGAGAGTTGGGGGAAAAATGTATGAATTGGCCATAATATTTCAACTTCAATTTGCATCAATTTACTTGCAGATGTTCTTATTGAGTTAAATAAGTCGAATCAAAAGTTCCAATAAGGTCTAATTGACATTACATGTATAGGAACTACTTTGGATATCACTATTAGCTCGCTTCATAACCAATTTATAAGAGACATATTTGGGGTAGGTGAAATGCACATATCATCTTTTTAAAGTAAAACATAAGAAGGAATCTTTGATCCCGTAGATTGCATAGTTGTGGTACATGTACATGCATTAAAGTTTGAGTCTTCCAAAGTCACATAGATTAGAGACACTAGATGATTGCACTATGTTGGGGAAAAAATTGTGATAATTGGTGACTAGTTCTCTAAGTTCAAGATTCACATATTTAACTATTTTTTATGTTGCTAATTCTTTTAGTCCTCATAATTATTATGATGATATGAATGATAGAGACTCTCAAATAACACGATGTCTAACATGTTTATGTGAGAAACTAGGTGATTGGGACTTACCTATTATAGATAGTGTTAGATTTTGGAGTGGAATTGTTGAATTTATTTGTACTATTTATAGATCATACCCAAGAAAACATATGTTTGGAGCATGGTATCTATGTGGAGGTGAACATGAATGGTTTGAAGGATTTCCATGTTTGATGTAACTGTGGAAAGATATCCTTATTATTACAACTAATACAATAGTGTATGAAAGAGAATTCTCAAAATTAAATCAAATAAAAGATGATGATAGATCAAGATTTTATTTAGAAAAATTGGATATGTTAATGTTTCTCTCTCTTAGTGCACCTCATGTTCTAAACAAGGTAGATTAGAATTCTATTCATGATGTATGGAAATAGATGAAAGATTGAGAGCCTCTTAATAATCATGTGTAACTGATAGGTTGGTGATCCATAGTTATTTGGCGACCCTACATACCTATGTAACTATATATTTTGGGGATAGTATGACCGATATGCATGTGCCATTTTTTGCTAAATGGCTAAAGGGCCAAGATTGTAAATATATTGTAAATGGTGTACATATTTTTATTAATAAAATAATGGTTAGTTGCAGATCCCACTCCACGGAAAAGAGTAGGGGGGGTAGAGAAACTACATAGTGACATGAAATGATTTATGGTGTTTGAAGTTGGGAAAAAGGCACTTAGGGGCCAACAATGCTATAGGGAGGTGCCACATGGTGGAGAAGGGCCAAGCATGTGACATGGTGAAGAGGGTCCAAGCATTATAAAAATATACGAGCAAGGGGCCATTATTAATCCATCCATCTCCACAATTCATCATCATGGTTTCATTAGATCACCATCATTTGTATTTGTCGCCCATTCCATGACAAGAGGTGGAAAGTAGAATTTGGTTATGAACTAGCCAATGAACATGATGTGGGGTTCTGGGGCTGAATGGGGTTTTTTAGTCAGTGAGCCTTGTGATTCGACTATGGAATTCACTCGGGATTTTTAGTCGGTGAGTCTTATGATTCAAATCTAGAACTGATTAGAGATTTGGTGATCTCAGTTTGAAGCAACCAAACGATGATCCATATGCTTTCGGTCTTAGAACTAGATGGGAATTGTTTTGGCTTTGATATTGGTTGGTGAGCCTTGGAAGGTGGGCATCAAAGAGGGACTAGTAGAGCCCAAAGAGAGGTGTGCCACTTAGGTTCCAGAACTAACCAAGCGCTGAATTGGTTATGGCCTGGAAGGGTGTTTAAAATCCCTCGAAGCAGTATAAGCTCTTGGAGCCCTATGCTGAGAAGTTCCTGGCTAGCCATAAAGAACCCTAGAAGGTGGGCATCGTAGAGAGACTAGCAGGTCCGAGACAAGGGTGTGCCACTTAGGCGTAGGTTTAGGGAAACAAAGCATAGTGGTGGGATTTGCGACTGTTGGGTCAGTTCCTTATCCATGGAGATGTTGTTATTAGTCTTTTACTATTGTTTGTGGAGTTGCAACCCCAGCTCGAGTGTGACCCATGGTTGAGATTGATGAACCACAAGGTCTATCACTGGGTGGAACATCGAGATACTATAACCAGTTGCCCATTTTTACTCAAATAAGTGTTCATTATTTTTAGTCTGTCGGTTTATATATTTATGATTTTATTTCTATGGTGATTATACATTTTATGGTTGAAACCATAGGTTCAGGGTCACACATTTAACTGTTTTCAATTAATTATTTCCACTTTGCATGATTTACAACTATGTTATTTTAATATTTATTCGAGTTGGGATTTAATAACAATGTGTATGTATTATTCTATAAAGCATGGGTCAAATATGGTGCATGTAAACCCTAAATGTTGAGCACAAATTATTTGTGCATTTTTGGAGTTCTAATAATTAGAGTTTTTGGGTATTAAGCATAATTCTTGTTTATACATCTTAAATATGGTGTGTTTCAGGGTTTAATAATTATAGTCATAAAATTATATACTTCTATGAGAATATGGGAAAATTATCTACTGACATTTTGGCTATGGCTATGTAGCATTGGCTATGGCTATGTAGCATTGCCTCATTATGATCAGGGACATCACACTCTTCTAGCAGGAAAAAAAATTCATATGTATAATTATCTAAGATGTAGTAATTTTCAAGAATGTGAATGTAATATTTAGTATTTATTATTATCATTGGCTTACAATGTAAAGAACATAGAAGAACCACTTTTGGTGAGTGAAAAATTTCAATTTTGGGACTATTTGACTTCTACTTATTTATCCATTTGACCATTTGACTTCTACTTATTTGTTCTTTGGGAATAATTATTATAAGTAGAGGTATGTGCAAGTTTAAAACATTTTTTACTAAGTAAAATCCGATTCATGAATATAATACATTGATATAAGAATAACATAGTGACTATTAGGGTAGTTATTGTTATACTATGGAATGTTTACTCTCTTGCATTGTTTCACATTTTGGTAATGCGCTTGACATGAGACCTTCCCTATTACAAGAAATTGATATGTCGTTCTTATATTGTAATGCCTTGTAATGCCTTATCCTTGATCCTATTATCATATGTAAGGTTCTTAACCTACCTACTGAGTGATTTACTTCCGTGGTTGACTCCTATAAGTATTATTAATATACTTATGAGATATGTATATGCTAGCTACATGTCCTTACCATGCAAGAATACATTAATATCCTATAATTATTATTAAAATTGATTAATAGTGAAGTTTGATTATTGGTTGATCAATCACTTAACTGTGATTAATAATTAATTAATGATTTATAATTATTATGACTAATTAAATATTTAATTAATTAGGATTCTCACAAATCCATTTCGATTTGATTAACCATAAAAAGAATTATTATTTTATTATTATTATTATAATTATTACTATTAATTTATTATTATAGAATTATTATTTATTTTTTATTATCTTTATGACCTGACAAGGTCTAATCCCCTCAAATTAATTTGAGGATAAGAGAATAGTTGGGAGCCATTTGAGTAAAGGAATGGTGATTGGTACATTAATGATGGGGTTTGAGACATTGACATAAGGGGAGGATAAGTGTGGGAAGCTTGTGGAGGGAGGGGATTCTTATGGGAGAACTTTGGAGGGAAAAACTTGGGTAGGATTTTGGGTGGATTTTGGTTTTGGGCACTAGGGGTTGACTTTTGGCTTTGGAAATTGGGAGTGTAGAGGTTGTCTATCACTATGAGGTGGATTTTGGTGTTGAACACTAGAGGGGTGTTGACATGAGGATCTCAGACACACCACAGCTATGGTTTTCTTTTGGGCTCTAAGGGCTAGGGACCCTATGGAGATTTATTTTCCTAGGAAGTCAAATAGACTTTGCTAGTTAGTAGGGTGGCATATTTAATCAGGTGTTCCTAGTAGGAGCACTGCAATTGAGCCACCATAACTAGGTATTCTTGTTGCTACTGTTTAAGCTATGAAATATTCCATAAATAAAATTCTTTTTACACGCTTTTAATATGTTGTGACATATATATCTTTAGATGTTAAATCTGTTTTTTTTTTATTGTGAAATTGTGGAAGTCTCTTATAGTTCAAGGAGCTTGGAATGGCTTCTTTGATCTAGACTTATGCAGGTATGAAACAAAATACCTATATAAAAATAACCACAATGAAGCATTAGAAATAAATTTTCATTTCATTAATATCAAAGAACTAAAAGATGCTTACAAGCAAAATGGAAATAAACTAGCTCGGGTGATGGTAGCTTATCTTTGAGAAGAGATGTGGTGGCTACATGCCTCTAAAAAAAAGTGAAACCATAACAATCAAAATCCTAACCCTAGGATATGGAATGCCAAGAGTTTGTGGGCCTCGTTGGGGTAATTCGGGCAACCAACTTCCTGGGGTTGTGACTTGGTCATACGATCTTCGTTTCTCACATGCGATACCTCATTAGAAATATCTCTCTAAGTACTATAGGATTTTTTGTAGACCCTTACCTATGTTTATGGGTCTACTGCGAACCTAAAAAATATTCCATTTATGGGATCAAAACATCTCTGGAAGTTGAGGACTCGAAAAACAACTAAAGATAGTAAATGCTACTATAATCAAGGAAACTGATGAAATAGATTGGAGGTCTAGGTGGAATAGGTGGTTGGACACCAATATAAACTTGGATCAATTCTTTCCCCTTAGGAAGCAATGGTCCCCATTACATGGAGAGCCTCCATGAGGTAAGGAAATTTTTGTTGAACCTAGTCCCTAGTGAACCACTTGCCTGGTGAAGGCATTGACTAACTTTGACAACTCGATATAGTTGGATACCCTACTGGCAAGTGTTTTTAATCTATGTGTCCATGATCCTATTAGTTGTGGCATGTTCAATGCAACTTGGGTTGAGATATGTTGGTGTCATCTCCTCAGCAACATTGAATGTGTCCAACAATGAGGGAAAGTATGGTCGCATTTGTTCCACATTAAATACTCGGTGCAGGCCAAGGAACAATGGAATGTTGAGTTCAAAGGAATTGTCCCCTACAACCTTGGTGATGGTATACAACCCATATCAGAGTGGGTGATCCTTGTGGTGGGCCCTGTTAGCTTCCTGCTGCAGCAGGTTATTCATTTTTCACAATTGGCATCTTTACAGGCCAAATATGTCATACTTTGCTTGCTGCAATGCTCCATATTTGTTTAGCAGTCTCCAAGTGAAGAAGGCTACTTCAAGTTCATTCAATTGCCTTCAAATTTTGTAAAGTTATCCCGATATCGCTAGTTTTCAGTTAAAGGGAGGTCCAAACAGTTTAATCTTGGTCTCCCTAGGTTTAAATTTCCTGTTTTATAATGTAGAGATTGTAAGTCTGTCCAAACAGTTTAATCTTGGCAGATCCTTAAATAGATAGAGAAGCAGAGGAGCCCAACAGCTTAATCTAGGCTCTGGAAGAAATAAGGGTAGTCTGTAGATAGGAAAGCATCAAAAGAAAAATGAATGATGGGTTTGTATGTCTAAGTGCACCCCCAAACAAAAGAAGAAAAAATGCTAGCTAAGTAGGCTGGGTAGGTAGTTCTGAGGTTGTTGAATTGCTGACCAGTTCCAGGTTTTCAGGTGTCATATCATTCAGGACATAATCAGCAAGGATTTGTATGCAAGAAACTCAAAAGAGGTATAACTGACTCCCCTTCTTTGTTCTCCCCAATCATTAACTAACTTCCCCAAAAGAGGTCAAGATCTACTTGAAACCTCTTAAGTTCCATCATCTTCATAACACTGGCTTGAGTAAAGATCTACTTTACTCAAAGTTGTTCCATATTTTCTCCTAAGGTATGGTCCTACCCCCTTGTAATAGCCTAAGCTCTCCCGAACTTAGCGCTTTCTTACCATCTCCATATTAACCACTAACATTATTATTTAGCTCCCTATTCTTCCCATCCCCTTACTAATATTAAGTAAAATCCCCCTACGTAATATCCTTCCCCCTGGTTGAAAAATAACCATAAGTACTCCCGGGAATTGCTCAGTTTATCTGAAACTCAGCAAGAACCCTTGACCTCCAAAACCACCTCCCAGATATAATGGACTCCTTCCAAAGTATAAAATCCCTCTAAGGTAATCGGACCCCTTCTGAAACCTCAAATGCCCTTCACACCCACTTACTTCCTCTTTCCTCCCAAAAAACTTACAACCTCAAAGCCATATCGCATCGCAACCTCGCACTCTCATCTCCATGCAGGTCATCACCCATCTGTTCCCCGCCGATGCGATATTGCGATATCGGCAATCGGCAGTCGCAAGCGCCGAATGTCCGAATCAGTCACCCCTCCTTTCCCCGTCGACGCGATCTCACGATATCGGCGATCGACAGTCGCAAGCACCAAGTGTCCAACCCAAGCACCTCTGTTCCCCGCCGACGCGATATCGCGATATCGCATCGGAGTTTCTTCATCACATTACCTCCAGTATCAGCACTTCACCACGTCGCTCTGTACCAGGGACCCACAGCTGACGTCATCCGCTGTACAGCCGACGCCATGCATACGTCAGCAGCCAGAAAGCCGAGAAACTTCGCGCAGGAAGAAAAATCGCACTTCGGAGCTCCAGATTAAGAAACAGAAGCAATTTCCAATGCGCGATTAGCGCGAAGCGCTAATCGCGCATCGCTACGAGAAATAGGCCATTTCGAGGAATCTTTAGGAAATCTTCTGATTTCTTAGCCCATTGCGTGCCGAAAAAGCCCGAAAATCGCCCGATCGTGCTAAAAGGATCCGGTTTAAAGACAACAACAGATCAATCACAAAGTTTAAAGTGTATCAGATCAAATCATTAGACATCAAGCATGTCAAAGAGTATCAGTCGACGGTGGGAGCCATCAATGTAGCGGCAAAGAGTATCAGCGAATATCTTGAGCAGCGGCCCGAAGCAGGAGAACATTTAATATCTTCCAACAGATTTATAGAGAGAGGGCGAAACTACCTGAAGCTCTCAAACCGTAATTATTGCACATTCAATTCACACCAGAGCCGAATTGCAGTTCCCGAAGCACAATCACTCCAGCAGCACCACATCTGGTCCCTAAGGGCCACGTCGTCACCTGCTCCTATCCAGCTGCCCCCAGCGTAGCCAAAAAGATTTACTTGCATTTAATTCCAGCAACACTTAGATTTTTGAAGAGTTCTAAGCAGACCTGTCAAGGTCACTTGTAATGATGTTTTTCCGATATTTTGTCTATAAATACCACCCTGAGCAATGTTGTGAGGGGTTGGTTGGTTGGTAGTAGTTGTTGGTCAGTCTTCTTTCCAGCATTTTCTCTGAGCAAAGACTCGCACTGTAACTGTCATAATTTCCATAATCAAAGATTGCTGAAAGCATGGATTGCGAAACTACTTGATGTTTTCTCTTGGCCAACGAATGATCACGGAATTCCTGTGCTTCTACATGATCCAATAAGTGTTCCTCTCCTCTGTTTAATTTTATGTTTTTTTACCACCTTTCCGCCTTTCTAAATTGCAAGAAAAAAGAATAGCTTAAGGTTTGTTTCATTACACCTTAAGTTCAATTTCTGCGTTTTTCAATGTTTTCTTCAGAAACAGTTATGAGCTTGTATTTTTAAATGATCTGGTTTACGCTGTTTCTTTCACATATGAGTGCATGTCTTAGGAATTCTTAACTGCTCCTGGATCCCATTCATCCATTTCTCCCCTTTGTCAGCATGATGAAATGATTCTCCTTTGCCTTTCATCCCTGATGTTCACTCCGTACTTTCAACAGACAAAAAATTGTATCCTGTGTGGCTATCCCGCTCCGTATCCCCTTGTGACCAAGAAAACGCTTGCAAGCCTCAATCTGTGACTCCATGCCCAATGATTCAAAACTTATCACACCTTACCATGCCTCTTCGTTTGAGAATCCTACCTTCTTTCCAATCACAATCAACACTTCCTTGAAGTCAGAAAGCTATCCTAAAATCATCAACTAAGGTTGAATTAAAAGGAGAGAGCCCTCTCTGATTGCAGGTGGGCTAGAACTTGCAATCAGAAGATTGGTTTGTGGTTACCTCGGTCGTATCCCTATTAGGAGCCTAGGGACAACTTGAATGATAACATAATGGCGACTCCACTGGGGACCTCCTCAGATAAATCAATGAAACCAGTCTGCAGCCCTACAGGGGAAGAAACCGACTTGTAAAAGCCTCGGTCGACATGTATCTGCGTACTCCATTGGGGATTCAAGCGCTCTGCTCATCTTTAAACCCCACTAGAGAAAGTGCTCATGTTCTTCAAAGTTTATCACGCTTAGTTCTGATCTTCAATGGTGGATAGAGATCAGGCACTTCAGAGTCTAGGCATCCACTTGGAGACTCCACTTCAATTTCAACCAAATGTTACAGCCAAGTGCTCCATGTATTAACAATAAGAGAGAATGATTGAATCCTGGGAGGAACTTCCATTTGATGAAGCTTTAGATGAATGCAGAAAAAGTTTATCAGAGTTTGAGCTTAATGAAGAATTTTTTAGGGCGGTATTGTCAAAAATACCAGGCGGCCGGAATAAACTTTTCCTTGAGTTGGTTGTGGAAAAATATGAGAATGAAATTGAACTCTTGGGAGCTCAGAGATAGTCTTATGATTTCCGCAACCCTCAAGAGTTTTACCAAAATCTTCCTCCTCCAATTCACAAGGAAATAGTGCTGTCTCCTGAATTACAGTTTGAGTATGATCTGGGTTCCAAGGGAAAGACAGAAGGATAAGCTGCTAGGCTCATTACCAAATATGCAGCTACCTCGTCTGACCCAAAGAAACCGGAATCATGTTGAAGTCTCCATTCCCCTATTTAGGAGGAAACACTATTGCCTAAGGACCTGCAGATTCTGTATGATCTGGGTTCCAAGGGAAAGACAGAAGGATCAGCTGCTAGGCTCATTACCGAAGATGTAACTACTTCGTCTGAACCAAAGGATCCTGAATCATGCCGAAGTCTCCCGTCCCCAACTCAGGAGGAGATGCTGCTACCTGCTGATTCACAAACTCTGCATGATTCTATTGAAAAGATAGAGACAAAACGGTCGACTACCAGGCTTACCACCGAGGACGCAGCCGCTCCATCTGACCAAGAAGAATCAGAAGAGGTTCTCTCACAGGGTAAGTTTATTGATCCCATTGCAGATTACATGGAACTTCGGCTTAACCCAATTTTTTTAACGTGTTTTCTCAGTGAAGACCACATACTTCAACAGCAACTGGTAGATTCCACAATTTTGGTTATAAAAGCATATACCCGAATGATGCTTTTACGTTTAGAAACTATCAGTCAGCAAGTTCATCTCATTTCATAGTTGCTTAAATGGCTGCACTGGTTCTTTTATTTCACCTAACGACAAAGTAACTGTCGGTTAGGGTAGGTAGGTAGAAGGAATAAAGCGGCTGGAGAAAATAGGTTTTGCAGAAGACAACAAGAAAATAAAACCAAGGCGTTCTGGTCTGCTGTTCTTGACTTCTCACGAGGAGAAGCCATCCCTGAGTGGAGCCACTGTTAGCTTCCTGCTGCAGTAGGTTATTCATTTTTCATGATTGGCATCTTTACAGGCCAAATATGTCATACTTCGCTTGCTGCAATGCTCCATATTTGTTTAGCAGTCTCCAAGTGAAGAAGGCTACTTCAAGTTCATTCAATTGCCTTCAAATTTTATAAAGTTATCCTGGTATCGCTATTTTTCAGTTAAAGGGAGGTCCAAACAGTTTAATCTTGGTCTCCCTAGGTTTAAATTTCTTGTTTTAGAATGTAGAGATTGTAAGCCTGTCCAAACAGTTTAATCTTGGCAGATCCTTAGATAGGTAGAGAAGCAGAGGAGCCCAACAACTTAATCTGGGCTCTGGAAGAAATAAGGGTAGTATGTAGATAGGAAAGCATCAAAAGAAAAATGAATGACAGGTTTGCAAGTCTAAGTGCACCCCAAACAAAAGAAGAAAAAATGCTAGCTAAGTAGGCTGGGTAGGTAGTTCTAAGGTTGTTGAATTGCTAACCAGTTCCAGGTTTTCAGGTGTCATATCATTCAAGACATAATCAGCAAGGATTTGTATGCAAGAAACTCAAAAGAGGTATAACTGACTCCCCTTCTCTGTTCTCCCCAATCATTAACTAACTTCCCCAAAAGAGGTCAAGATCTACTTGACACCTCTTAAGTTCCCTCATCTTCATAACACTGGCTTGGGTAAAGATCTGCTTTATTCAAAGTTGTTCCATATTTTCTCCTAAAGTATGGTCCTACCCCCTTGTAACAGCCTAAGCTCTCCCGAACTTAGCGCTTTCTTACCATCTCCATATTAACCACTAACATTATTATTTAGCTCCCTATTCTTCCATCCCCTTATTAATATTAAGTAAAATCCCCCTATGTAATATCCCTCCCCGTGGTTGAAAAATAACCATAAGTACTCCCGGGAATTGCTCAGTTTATCAGAAACTAAGCAAGAACCCTTGACCTCCAAAACCACCTTCCAGATACGATGGACTCCTTCCAAAGTATAAAATCCCTCCGAGGTGATCGGACCCCTTCTGAAACCTCAAATGTCCTTCACACCCACTTACTTGCTCTTTCCTCCTCAAAGCCGTTTTCGCATCACACCTTTGCACTTTCACCTTCATGCAAATCATCGCCCATCCATCCCCCGCCGATGCGATATTGCAATATCAGCGATCGGCGATCACAAATGCCGAGTGTCCAATCCATTCACCTCTTCGTCTCCGCCAATACGATATTGCGATATCGCCGATCGGCAGTCACAAGCGCCAAGTCTCCAAACCAATTTCCCCCTCGTTCCTCGCCGACGCGATATCGCATCGGAGTCTCTTCACCATAGTACCTCCAGTATCTCACCACGTCGCGCTGTACCAGGGACCCACAAATGACGTCATCCGCCGTACAGCTGACGCCATGCTTACGTCAGCAACCAGAAAGCCGAAAAAGCTTCGCGCAGGAAGAAAAATCGCACTTCGAAGCTCCAGATCAAGAAACGGAGGCAGTTTCCGATGCGCGAATAGCGTGAAGTGCTATTCGCGCATCGCTACGGGAAATAGGCCATTTTGAGGAATCTTCAGGGAATCTTCTGATTGTTGAGCCCATTGCGCGTCGAAAAAGCCCGAAAATAGCCCGATCGTGCCAAAGGATCCGGTTTAAAGACAACAGCAGATCATTCACAGAGTTTAAAGTGTATCAGATCAAATTAGCAGGCATCAAGCGTGTCAAAGAGTATCAGTCGACGGTGGAAGCCATCAATGTAGCGGCAAAGTGTATCAACGAATATTTTGAGCAGCGGCCCGAAGCAAGAGAAAATTGAATATCTTCCAGCAGATTCATCAAAGGAGGGCCAAACCACTTGAAGCTCTCAAATCATAATTATTGCACATTCAATTCACACCAGAGCCGAAGTTCAGTCCCCAAAGCACAATCATTTAGCAGCACCGCATCTGGTCCCCAAGGGCCACCTCGTCACTTGTTCCGATCTAGCTGCCCCCAGCGCAGCCAAAAAGATTTACTTGCATTTAATTCCAGCAGCATTTAGATTTTGAAGAGTTCTAAGCAGACCTGTCAAGGTCATTTGTAATGATGTCTTTCTGATATTTTGTTTATAAATACCACCTTGAGCACTGTTGTGAGGGGTTGGTTGGTTGGTAGTAGTTGTTGTTCAGTTTCCTTTCCAGCATTTTCTCTGAGCAGAGACTCGCACTATAACTGTCATAATTTTCCATAATCAAAGATTGCTGAAAGCATGGATTGCGAAACAACTTGATGTTTTCTCTTGGCCAAGGAATGATCACAGAATTCCTGTGCTTCTACATGATCCAACAAGTGTTCCTCTCCCCTGTTTTATTTTATGTTTTTTATCATCTTTCCGCCTTTCTAAATTGCAGGAAAAAAGAATAGCTTAAGATTTGTTCCATACACCTTAAGTTCAATTTCTGCATTTTTCAATGTTTTCTTCAGAAACAGTTATGAGCTTGTATTCTTAAATGATCTGGTTTACCCTATTTCTTTCACATATGAGTGCATGTCTTAGGAATTCTTAACTGCTCCGGGATCCCACTCATCCACTTCTCCTCTTTGTCAGCATGATGAAATGATTCTCTTTTGCCTTTCATCCCTGATGCTCATTCCGTACTTTCAGCAGACCAAGTATTGTATCCTGTGTGGCTATCCCGCTCCGTATCCCCTTGTGACCAAGAAAACGCTCGTATGCCTCAATCTGTGACTCCATGCCCAATGGTTCGAAACTTATCACACCTTACCGTGCCTCTTTGTTCAAGAATCCTACCTTCTTTCCAATCACAATCAACACTCCCTTGAAATCAGAAATCTAGCCTAAAATCATCAACTAAGGTTGAATCAAAAGGAGAGAGCCCTCTCCGATTGCAGGTGGGCTAGAACCTGCAATCAGAAGATTGGTTTTTGGTTACCTCGGCCGTATCCCTATTAGGAGCCTAGGGACAACCTGAGTGATAACACTTTGGACGAAGACTTTCCAATCCTTTGAGACATTGTTTAGTGTCAATTGTACTAACTCTGATGATTGAAGTGTTTCCCCAATAGCTACAAGATAATCTCATACCTCCTAAATCCTAGTGAGGAAGGGATTTATGCCTTCTCCCTTCTGCATCCTGATGCATCTGAGCTTTTTTTCTTGGAACATCTTTCTCTACTTTGAAGAACTTAGATATAATGTGGAGACAGATATCCACATCTCTCTGGCTGTACCTTTATCTTCCACATGTGAGACTATATGATCTAGGACTCCATCCAAGATCAACCACTTCACCCTCACCATCTCCTTCCTATATTATTTGAGTTGATCTGCATCCTGGGGAACTGGCACCAAATTATCTATGTAGGATTTTAGGCCATATTCATCTAGAAGGAAGGACATCTTAGCCTTCCAAATGACGTATTTGGAAGCTCCATCCACCCTATCTTGATCTCTAAACCCTGTTGTGGCCATATCTGAATCTAATCTAGAAAATCCCTATTCCTCTCCTCAGATGTTTCTCTACTACTCACACTCCCTCTTGGAATGCACAAATCTGCTAGCTACTACTACCAATCTACCTCGGAAAATCGAAATTTTGAGACTCAAAGTTCCCTGAGATAAATTTTCCCTTCATTGTGTGTGATTTTCTCTTCCATCCAATGTTAATTTTGCAACTGAAACTACTGCAAAACCCTATGTGTCCAACCAGAAGTCTACTTAGCAAAAATATGAGTTGTTGTTGCTCCCTCTAACTGTTGGGATTACTATTATGTGCAAATAGACTTTTCTTCCAACCTATAACTGAAAATCGAATTTTTTCCCCAACAATACGGTTTCCCTGTCAATGAATTGTGCAGCCTCTAGGAATTTTGGCCTGTTGTTCCCAATGAACAATGAAACTCCCTTTTCCACTTCTGAGCTTCCCGGTTGATCACTCATGCTCTGATACCATGTGAAAATTTCATCTATCACAATAACTAAAAATTATTTTCCTAATTGTTAATTTATTTAACAATTTTTTTGTAGTTTGCTACAGTAAATACCAAATAATTCACACTATGGTTTTCACAAATAAATACTGCATAAAGAAAATAGCATTGGAAACTGAGAAAATCTAGTACACACACATAAAAAAATATGACACGATTATTTTTGGACAATTGTCCCCAAAAAAACCTAACTTGGGAAAATTGATGCAGTAGCTGAGGGTTTTATTATTATGCAGTAGTGAAATATGAGTACAATTTATGGATGCCCAACTATCAATCCAATTAGCAACTATCTGATATAAATAATTAGAGAGAAAATTCTCTCATCCCACTAGCAAATCCCAGCACTAGCTCCTTCATAAAAACTAGTTGTCCAAACCCTAGCATAGACCCTCTGCACAATCCCTATGTTGACTCTCACACATGTGGCTCGAATTTTCCTGTTAGCAAGTCTTCTAGCATGTATCTACTATTGGAAGTGACTCTCCAACCCTCTGGAAGACTTTCCTAGCCTCTGGAAGTTGAATCGACTTCCTCCCAGCAAAATCAAACTGCTTTGCTTCAGCTATTGCACAGTCCTTGAGTTGCTTTTGTGTGGTTCACTTTTATCACTTGTTGCAACCTCTTTGTATCTGAAAAAGTTCCTCTAGATCATTATCTCTACCCCTTACTAACTTTGCTTCCTCACTGAAGCTCAAACTCTTCGATAACTTACTGTTGTTACTTTGGAAAATCGAATTCTCCAAGTGTCTCTGGTGTATTCTCCAAGTGCCCATCGACTTCTTCTTATAATCCTTTATTGGAGAACCAATAGCCAAGATTAAAACTTAATCAAGGGCTAGGATCATCTTGAAGTCGATATGTGTGAGTTTCTATACTATTCTCACCTTGACTTAATTAATTCTAATTTGTTAACCAATTTTCCTAAGTTTAGACTTAGGAAACATTAAAAAATAGATTAATAATATAATGGCCAGACAGAAGTAGTCAACAGGACAATGATCCAGTTGCTCAGAGGCTATTGCAGCAAGCATCCCAAACTTTGGGATGAGCATTTGTGTTATGTGCAACATACTTACAACCGAACAAAACATTCTTCTACACAGAGATCTCCTTTTGAGACCTGTTTTGGTCTCACACCAAGGTCTCCCTTGGATTTTGTCTTTGGTAAAGACATAGCAGTTGATAGACACAGTGATGTGGACAAGGCAACCAAGTTCATTGAACAAATCCAAGAGATTCACCAGGCAGTA
The DNA here is from genome assembly GCA_000404065.3 of Pinus taeda. Classification (NCBI taxonomy): domain Eukaryota; kingdom Viridiplantae; phylum Streptophyta; class Pinopsida; order Pinales; family Pinaceae; genus Pinus; species Pinus taeda. The sequence goes on from APFE031370606.1 coordinate 51,105, forward strand.
CAGAA
>APFE031370606.1:51327-84641 GCA_000404065.3 Pinus taeda
CAAAGACAGAATGCAAGGTGAAGGTAAAAAGCTAAAGCCAATAAGGTATGGACCTTTCAAGATACTTGAGAAGATTGGTGAGAATGCTTTTCGCCTTGATTTACTAGCTTACATGCACATCTACTCAGTTGTTAATGCGAACACCTTGAGGCTATTTGAACCTTCATTAATTGAAGATCCCGAAGAGAAAAGTCAATTTCCTTCTATTGATGACCTATTACCTCAATATCTCAATGAATTGCAGGAAGACACGGTTCTAGATAGGAAGGTGAGGACAACCCATAGGGGAGATGTTGAGTACCTCGGGATTGGACTCAAGCGTTCAAAGCCAAGCAGTGCAAAATGGATAGAGATTAGACAAGTGAGATAGCTATACCCTCACATAGTCGATGGTTGAAAACCAACTTTTGGTGGTCCAAAATATTTTTTAGTGGGAAGGTCGTGATCTGAATTGGATCCTTAAACATTTCCATGACTGTTTCAAATTATGTCAGGCTTTAAAATCTTATAAATAACAAGCTTATCGGAAATGACCTCTGGACAATGGCAATTTGTGGCCAGTACAGAACAACGAGGACCCTTGGTCGAAGCGCGCTGATCATTGGCCCATGGAGACCGCGCATGGATGCAAATTGGCAATTGCAAGCCCAGATCCAGAATAAGAGGCACTTTCTGATACCGTAGGGAAAAACTCTCAGTGAAGGAAAGCCCCAAGCACCTGGTCACAAGGAAAAGCATAGAACCACATGGAAATCACCGAAATCATCAGAAGGCGGGCCCCATACCCAAAACTGGCAGGATATCGTGTGCACTTCAAGCGGTAAGAGGGTTTGGCCGAGCTCAGCGCGATGCCACACACCAAGCGATGCGTGTCCAAGGGATGAGAGAGAAAACTGCTTACATAGCGTGAGTAATGGTTGAGCAACTTACCCGCGTGATATAGATAGAGACCATAGGATATGGAGGCTCCAAATCAACGACAAAGAATTAACCTGATGGATGACCAAATTCGATGAGGAAATAGACTGAGGCACATAAATATTTGAGGTCCTGCATGACCGATGAGCTGGCAGAAGATTCAATTTCATGGGAAAATCCTGGAGTAATGGAAATAACGATCGTTTAAAGAAAACCGACACTCAATTTGCAAGGCGACACCTCTTTGTGCAACGTTATACAACGATGATGATGCAAAGCAGGGGAATTCCAGTGGACCGAGGCAGGCGATCCAGAGAGCCAGGAAGAGGAAATGAATAGTCAAGGAGCAGATGGGATTTAAGCCATGAACAAACAAAGAGCAGAGGGAACAAAAGGAGAGAAAGAAGTGAATTACAGATAATAGAGAAGTCGAGCTGACCTACAAAGCAAAGGTAGCATCGAGCAGATAGAGATAGAGAGAGTTCGACAGTCTGTGAACTCCAGATAAGGATTGAGAGGTTCAGGCAACTCCTCTGTGTAAACCTATCGGGTATTGAGTACCAACTTAGACTCATACCACTGAAACCAGTCGAGGTCGAGATTGAGTAAGGGGAGTCTGTGTACTCTACAGACTTGGGGGATCCATGTACAATCCTACTGATCATTCTGTGTTAAGTGAGACTCAAATTGAGCTCCTTATTGTAAAATCTCTGCTTTAAGACACAATAGAAAAGGCCACCACTGAAGGTTGGACCAGGAGACGTAGCCCAAGAGGATTGGGTGAACTCCTTATTGAATTTGTTGTTTTTTGTATTTGCTTACTGTGTTTCTCTTGTTGTTTCAAGTGCCTGGTGTATTTCGTAATCTTATCGATCCGTTGCTTAAAATAACATAGGCACACCCAAACACATGAGTTTGTAGTACCTTCATTAATTAACTAAGATCATTCACGAGTGATTTTCAGATCATCACCCCACTTTCCTCACTTTTCCTCTCCCATTCACATCCATTCATGTCCTAACTCGACCCTCACATCATAAAAAAACCTGCTTTTGCCTTGGCCCTACGTGAATTAACACATTTTTGCCTCAAAAACCTTACCTTTCCACCCATATGCACCCTTTGCACATTTCTCAAGGACATCCCATACCTCTGTGTCCCCCCATCATCGATGTTCCTATTGATCCCATGGCTTGTAATTCACCCAACCAACGAGACATGCTCGGTCAATCTTCACTGTTAGATCACTCCCACTAGATCTAGCGACTGTCGTGCTCCTCTCTCTCCTCTACTGGTACTTGGCGCCTGATGAATGGAATTGATCAGGCTCCGACCTTTACCGCTTACCACCCGATGACTGTCTGATGTAAAACTTTTCCCACTTGGGTAAAACCACTCCCAAGCATTATCTTTCAAGCACCTCCTCTGCCCAATAGCCGTTCAATCTGCTCATCTGAGATCTAATGGCTCAGACTTATTTTGCTCTCGCCATGACTTCAGGACTCCTACATTCAATCTCCTTTTTCCATTTCCTTCGATCCAATGGCCCTCGTTCACCATCACTGTAGTTCACCCTCCACCACCTGACCACCATCCTGACTGTAGATCCATCCCATCCAACGGTCCATATGCCCCGTACCCTCCTTCCCATCAGTCACCTGGGTAGGAAATTTGATGGCTTTGTCAGTGTTTGTGGCAGTTTGATAGTTGAAATGAAATAATGGAATCCATGGCCGAAAGGGGAAAAAGCAGCAGCTCGATGCAGCTGATCTAACAAAAATGATCACGGAACATCACAACATGTGCAAGCCACCTAACAGTGCGGCGAAGTGACCAAAATTTGGTTACTGTATTTGTTAGAAATAGATCCCCTGTGCTCATGTTTGTTTGGTTATGGCATCAAGTAGTTAGAAGTTAGAGGGGATAGATTAAGACATCTCAAGCCCTAGAGAGCCCAAGAGAATTGTAAAAAGCCTATAAATGAATGAAAGTTAGAAGAAATAAGGGTTCAACTTTTGGAGACTGTGGAGACTCTGCTCCTCTCAGCGTTTCATCTTCATTATAGCAATATAAGATTCTTTTGTTGTTACATGTTCAATTCCTATTTTCTCCTCTATTCTAAGCTTGCACTTGAATAGTTTATTCATGTTTTTTCTATGTCTAATGCCAGATAACTATCACCTTATCGCTGCATTGATAAATTAGTTTTCAAGTTTCATTTACTTTCTGTAGCTAGCCATTCATATGTGTTTATGTATGCATCTACTGGTACAGTCAGTATTCTCCATCTATCCATTGAATCTATAAACTATTGAGCATTAGTGGTCTAAAGCCTTGTAAAGCTGAGGGTGTTCATGCATGTCTTGAGTGAAAACAGAGTTGAAATAGTCATCTGACTTGATCCAAACCATCATCCATTCCAATAGTTCCGAGAACAATATTGAATATTTATATGTTACCAGGCATCTCCAAGCTACAACCTAGGAGAGCTTCCTGGAGTGCTAACATAATTGGTGCCGTTGTCGGGGAGAGGAGACTGAAGCTTATATGCCCTAGGGGACGACAAAGATCCAGCTTTCATGATAGACAAAGTCTGGACACTATTGGGGTTGTAATTATCTATTTGGTGACTCTACTAGAGGATGAATCTCTTGGAAACTCCGCTCCATAGTGTTGACTCAGTTTCGAGGCATACTCAGAGAAATCCTCAAAAGCCACAAGCTGACCCAGTACCTGACCCTGAAAGAATCATCAAAGAAAGAAAGGCGTTGTAAAAAGGAGCATCAAGTTCAAGTCATTCTAAACAATATTTTATACCTCTTTAATAAAATTCTGTAATAGAACAAATACATGTTGAGACTATAGCATCTAATCCTAGCAGTGAAGAAAAAATCTCAGAGAGTCATAGAGCTCCTTATTCTTTAGGTTCTTCCTTTGTTGTAAACCCAAACGAAACCTGTCCTCCTATCCATCATACTCCTTTAATCCTATCAGTCACTCCTCAACCCTCTGTCATTCAAATTTCTAGTACCCTTGTAGCCACCATAGCTATGGCAGGACCACAAGCACCTACCAAAATGGAAAGAATCATAGGAGCTAGGTATGGACCTTTAGTACTACCCATTCTTGTGAATGCCATGCCTACTGGAGAATATCAGAAGTATATGCCTAAGTTCACTAGGACTGAAGGTGTTACAGCTGAGGAACATATTGAATCATTATATAGCTATGTTGATAACCTGGACATTAGTGAAGATGATGTATGGATGAGAGTCTTTGTCCAAAGCCTAGATGGAGAGGCTAGAAAAAGGTTCAAAGAACTGACCCCAAGGTCTATAGCGGATATTGAGGCTTTAGATGATGCATTCCTAAAGCATTAGGGGGATAAGAAGGATCTACTTTACTATCACACCGAGTTTGGGAGCCTAAAGAGGGAAAAGGGTGAGTTGTTGTCTGATTTTAATAAGAGGTTTAACTGCATGTATAGAAAGATACTAGCTGAAGTAAAACCCACCACTACCTCTGCTAAACTAACCTATGTCAGTGCTTTTTATGGTGACTTTCATCTAATATTGAGGGAGAGACAATGTGCTACCTTGGCTGATATGCAGGATGTAGCCTTGGAAGTAGAATTAAACATCATGGCTGCAAAGAAACTCAAGAGGAATGTTGATAGGAGGAGATAGAGGGGTGAATCTTCATCATCTTCAGACCCCAATATAGATAAAATGACTAAGATGATAGAGTCATTAGCCTCAAAAATATCCAAATTAAAGGTTAAGCAACACCCTGGGAAAGGAAGAGTTCCTAATACCTTTGCCCCTAGAAATCCAAATCCATATAGAAGAGCTAATGAGCATATGCAGATTCTACAAAGAAGTAAAGATGCCAATGAAGACCAAAGGGTGAAGACTCCTTTTCAAAATGTAGTCATGGAAGAGTAGTTTGAACAAGATTATGAGATCCATTGTATGGAAGACAAAGACAGTGCCTCCTTTTTGACCTTAGCTACCTATGAAAAGTCATTATTCAATGACCAGATCAACCAAGAGTGGGATGTTAGAGTTGTTCTGCAAACTAATGATCGACACAGATATGATCTGAGGTTGAAGATGAATAATTTCAAGGAAACTCCTATTTAGAGATCCGTTGTCCCTGCAATACAACAAGATAATAAGCATAAATGACTGGCAATTGATCCCATCATCCTCAAAGCTCCAGCTTAGGGGGTAAGAGGCCTTGACAAGTCTCCTTCTCCTTTCAGTTTTCAATTAGAAATTTAGAAGCTAAGAATACCTATACCTCTAATTGAACTAGTGAATAATGAGTCCTTCAAGAGATCTATCCTCGAGGCCCTTGAGCCTAGTGCCATCCAAGCCTCCACTAACTATGTAAATCTACAAGATGACAAACCAAATGTTGTTCTCACCCCCATGATTGAAAATTATGATGACAGGTCACCCTCATTCTATGTCTCTTAGACTATTCATGACAAAAACCTTCACAATTGCCTTCTGGACACAAGAGCCAACCATAATCTAATGCCCAAGGCTATCATGGATGTGTTGGGTCTTGACACTACCAAGCCTTATCATGACCTATTTTCTTTTAACTCTGGAAAAGTGAAATGTTTGGGATTAATCAAAGACCTAGCCATCACCTTGTCTCAGCTGCCTATGAAGAGCATGATGATGCATATTGTGGTAGCAGATGTGCCCCCCAAGTTTGGCATGTTACTTTCCAAAGGTTGGATCAAGAGATTAGGTGGAACATTGCAAAATGATCTGTCCTATGCTACTATCCCTGTTTTTGGAGGAGAGAGTAGGAGATTATACAAAGAAGCTCAGTTGGCTTATATCAACAGTGATGAAAGGAACCCACTAATCATCCCATTTATGCTATCGACACTAATTTTGGAGCCTGTATTCTTCAGATTGAAGAATCCCAGTTCGCCTCCATGCAGCTTAGGAAACAGGTTTTCCAGATCATAGAGGAAGAAGGCCCACAAATTTGGGATATGTTCTTTGATGGAGCTTGCTCTAAGGAAGCTGCAGGGGCAGGTGTAGTCCTTGCGTCCCCCACATAGGAATGCATTCATTTATCTTTTAAATTAACTTTTTAGGTCACAAATAACATAACAAAGTACTAAGCCTTGAGATTGGGCTTAAACACTGCTAAAGAAATGGGCATCAAAGGTATGAAGTGATTGGAGATGCAGACCTTATCATTCATCAGGTCAACAAAACTTTCCAGGCAAAGCATCCAAGGCTAAAAGCATACAGAGATGAGGTATGGAAGCTCAAGGATTCTTTTAATAGTTTTAGCATTTCTTACATCCCTAGAATGAAGAACGAGCTTGTTGATTCCCTTGTTGTGTCTGCTAGCACGTTTATTCCTCCTTTACCTCCTAAATTGACTTATGAAGTTCAGGTGAAATATAGACCATATTTTCCAGACAACGTCAAATACTGGAAAGTTTTTGAAGATGATGATGAAATTAATAGGTTTTTACAAGTCATTGATGAATTTTCTGAAATGCACATTGACCAAGAAAACAAAACCGTTGAAGAATGCAACCAGTCCAAGCTAAAGAACAATATTGGTCAGGATAACATTGTCCAACTGCCTAGTAACCATATACCCAAAGGATTGGTGCCCCTAGAGAAGTTGTTTGATCATAATGATGTACCTTATAAGTGTGCGAAGAAAGAAAATGAGTTTGCAATTCATAGACATAATGTAGGGAGTCCAGACCATCCAAAATACATAAATCTGTCCACTCACTTTTCTTCTACCCAAAGTTCTGAGTATTGCACCCCGATGAAACAATTTGTTGATATTTTTTCTTATGACTACAATGATCTTAAGACCTTAGACACCAACATCATTCAGCATAAGATTCCACTGGAGAAGAACACTATCCCTTTTAAGTAGAAGTTAAGACCTATCAGCCCTCTCTTACTAACTTTGATCGAAAAGGAAATTAAGAAACTATTGGATGCCAAGATCATAGTTCCCCTAAGATATTCAAAGTGGATAGCTAACCTGGTTGTAGTAAGAAAGAAGAATGGAGAAATTAGGCTTTGTGTTGACTTCAAGAACCTAAAAAAATGCTCTAGAAAAGACAACTACCACCTGCCTAAGATGGAACACTTGCTCTAAAAAGTTTGAGGGGCTAGAGTCATGTCTTTCTTAGATGTATTTTCAGGTTACAATCAGATTGTTATACATCCATAAGATCAAGAAAAGACCACCTTCACTACTCCTTGGGGCACTTTCATGTACTCTAAGATGCCTTTTGGATTGATGAATGTTGGAGCTACTTTTCAGAGGGCCATGGACATAGCCTTTGTAGGAGAGAAGGACAAGTTTGTCCTTATTTACCTTGATGACATAACAGTCTCTTCCAGCAGTCACAAGGACCACTTGCAGCATTTGAAGAAGGTTTTTCTAAAATGTAGACAATTTGGAATTTCTGTGAACCCAAAGAAGTCACAGTTTGCTCTAGAAGAAGGCAAATTTCTGGGACATATTGTTTCTGCTGAAGGTGTGAAGATTGATCCAGTAAGAGCTCAAGCAATTTAAACATTGTCCATCCCAAGATCAAAAAGAGACATTCAATCTTTCCTGGGTAAGATTAACTTTGTAAGGAGGTTTATTCCAAACTTTTCAGAGCTAGTGAAGCACATCACTTCCATGCTAAAGAAAGGATCAGAAATAAAATGGAAAGATGCAGCAAGAAGCTCTTTTGAAGCCATTAAAGTGATAAAAGGTGTCTTTTTAACTCCTAATTATCTTCACATTAATTGTCAACCCAGGGACGATTTTTTATCTCAAGAGTGTACTCAGTCTGAGGCGGTCAATTAAATCATCTCTAGGTGTAGTTCCTAGAAATGATTTCTTGGTTTTGGAGATCTCATGTATTCTAGCCTCTCCACCAAATTTCATGGCTAGAACACATATGATGCTACAAAACCTAACATTTCTTTGAACACTTCCCTTTTTTCATCCACTTGCTTGATCACTTTCTCTAGTGATCAGAGGCATCGTCTTTGAATTTTCTTGTTGGCTACCAAAACCCTTACAAAAAAGGTATAAAGCCATTGAGTTTCAGGAAACCCAATATATTGCCAATAAACCCACCTCCTATGTTATATATTTCCATAAGAGCCATTTTTGTTAACTCTCCAAACCCAAAATCGTGTTGTAAAGTTGAATTATGGTCGAATCGGGAATAACCCTAAGTAATTTGACCCAAACATGAAGTACTAAATTTTATATCCTTACTTTCCCTACCTCCACCAAGATCTATTCTAAAGTGATCTCCCAACTTGCACGTAAAACCTTTGGACAAGACCATAACTCAATTCCTTCCCAAGGTTCCATTGAATAATCTATTATACCTAGATCTAGTTCCTCCAAACCCTAATCTCTTTTTCATCCTCCATCTTTTACTTTCTAGGTATCTAGCCTTGTAGATGAATAATGTGAGAATTGAGGCATCTAGAATTTACACTAGAAACATCATAGATCAAAGAATTACACTTCCGCTGACAGTCATCAGATCCATGTAAGAACCACAAGGCATAACTTGTGACCAAGGTTCTAGTGCATTGTTGAATGTTGACCATGGATTTCAGCTGATCAAATCTTGAGCTAAATCAAACCTCAATAAAATTCTAACTAAAACATACAACAACAAAAATCCATATTGAAGGCAACAAATCTGGAGGAAAACCTTTAAGTTGAGGTTCAAGACACTGTGAAATTAGCTCTCAAGAATCTAGATTTAGGCATAGAAACTTAAATATACTTCCAAAATGACCCAATTGTGCCAAAGATAACTCATCAACTCCAATCTAATTGTTTCCAATGATAGATAAGTAGAATTTGAGCCAAAATTTTAATATGAGGTTGAAGACACAATTAAATAAACTCTCAACTATCCAGATCTAAACGTAGGAACTAAGATTTACTCCAGAACTTCCCTATTATGCCAAAGGTAGTGCATCAGCTTATATTTAATCATTTCCAACAAATAGAGCATAAACCTAGAGCCCAACATCTAATATGGGGTTCAAGATTGTATGAAATCAACTCTCAATTATCCATATATGAACATAGGAACTAATATATACTACATGCACACCCAATTATGCAAAAGGTAGTACAATATCTCATATTTAACTATTTATAGCAACAAATCACAAAACCAAGGTAGAGCATAAGTTTAACATAATATGAAACATGGCATTTTAATATAGCCTCAACATCAACATCAACAACTATTAATTGATTGGGAGATCACTTACATCGAGCAAATTACTCTGCTTAAAACTTGAATTTTCTAAATTAGTTCCAAGTATCTTGCTTAGCCTCCAAGGTCGCAATCTCCATCGTATCTAGATAAACCTCCTCCTTCGAGAAGTGTTACCCACCCTTCTCATAATAATCCTATTCTTCACACATTACAATATTCAAAGCCCAAGCAAGTCGATACAGAGACAATTATGTACATAATAATAGTTTTATATATTACACATATAATATATAATATTTTAAATCCAACATGTTAAGAGTTGTGACTAGAATCATAATCTTCCACACACTATGACTTAGGTTGATAAGTGCCTTTGTGTTTAATGGTAATCCTATACTACAATAATGAATGCAAAACCAACAAGAGTAATAGTTGTGAAGAAGCATAGTCCCTGCCTCTACTGTAAAAATCCAAGGAGCCTAATATTAACTTGCCAAGGAGCCTAATATGCATCAATCAGTACATATCCATGATGATTGTTAACACTTTTGATGTAACCTGTGTGGCAGATGCCAGATGCTAGGATTTTTTCTTACAGCAGATGTTTTATGTGGCCCACCTTTTTTTTAAGAAATTAACATGTGTGTGAAGGTTTGCTTGTGTGGAGGAAAGCACCGCACAAGCAAAGATCTGCATATTGAAAGTCAGACATCTCTAGCTCCACATAATGGGTTAACGAATTATATTTAAATAATTCTCCACAAAACGATCTTCCTTGTGTTCATTTGAGGTTTCAGACAACATAATATTTATAATTATAAGGAAAAGATTGCTTCTGAATGTTATATAAATTTGTTAATAGTCATTAAATTTCCCCCTGCCAGCATCAGCACAGGTTATGAAGTCTAATTTAGCGAGAATAATGGAAATGGTGATAGTGTTAGTATATATACAATATGTTGTGAAGTTAAGTTTAGAAATCTAGTCACTACATAATTGATTTGTCATTCCTCTATAATTGATTTATCATGCTCTAAGTTTATTATAAAGGTGTCATTTAATTATTGAATGTTGTTGTTTTTTAATTTCCTTTTTAATTCAATGATATAATCTTTGACTATTTCGTAAATTTTATGAATGAATGGATAAAATAATAAATTTATTTCTATTAATGATTAATGCATGTATGCTCAGGTACAAATAAAACTACTATGTTGAATGGTTGTATCTTCAATGCTATTGCATTTGGCATAAATGTCCACAAGATCACTGCAAAGAATTAAAAAATAAATACTCGTCTTATCCGATAACTATATGTCCTCTTCTCAAACAGATGGATAAGCGTGACAAGTTAGCCATGTTTGTTTGTGTCTATATCTATGCATGATAATAATTATAATTTTTCTTGAAACATTAATGGAAGTCAATCACCAAACAGCATTTATCAAGGCTCTTATTGGGGAGGTATTCAATGGTTTGGTTAACAACCATTAAATACCAAAAATGATACATCGGTCTCTTCATCATTGAACGGTTGTTTTGAACTTCTTAATAATCTCAATATGTTACAATTCACAGAAAATTGGTATTCTCTCCTAAAGTTCCATGTGTTAAGATATTCCGACACACAGGAAATAATTAAGTACAACTTCGTATAGTGTATATTTAGGTAAAGTGTGTTTCTTTAGTATGTACTTTTTGTAACTTAGAATCTGATGGTCATGATATGTTATAGACATGGATTGATCTAACTATTCATTCTCTCATTGGTATTACCGACACTTGATATGTGGCTTAACACCTAATTGGTCCATGATCTCTATTTAAAGAGCATGGAGGGTCATTTGTTAGGTGATCGTTCATGAGAGAAGCTTATGTAAATTTTCTTTCTTTTACATTAATAAATTGTCTGAAGTGGTTGCGTTGGCTCAAGCTATGGATTGTTTCCCTCTTTGAGGGTTCTAACCATGTCAAGAATACTGGTGTACTGATCTATGATCTGTTTGTGAGCAATGTCCTTTGGTGTTTGTTTGGACTTCAAAATGTCATACAAATATCACTCATTACCATAAATTTTTCACCTATGCTTCCATTATATCACTCATTATTCACCACCATGTCACTTCATTTTCCCTATTGTTCACCATTAATGGGTCTCATTTATATCTTCCAAATATCATTTATTTTTAAGCATTTTTAAGAGAAATTCTTGATTAAATATTAGAAAATGATATATTTTACTTTATATATGGAAAGTGGGTTGTTTTTGTGACATGTGTAGATTCCAAGGAAGCTTCCAAGACACCTTTATGTGGCCTTAAATGATCAAATTCGAATTTGATAAGATAAGCCTCATGGAGAAAATCATGCTCTCATGGAGAAAATCAAGGACAAAGGAATTTGATAAGATAAGCCTCATGGAGAAGATCATGATCTCACGGAGAAAATCAAGGACAAAGGGGGTTATGTGTCTAGATGTTTGAGAGAATTATGGAACTAAGGAGAGATTAGTGGATGATCATTATGAGTTTGTTACTCATCCCATTGTATAAATAGGAGTACAATCTCCTTCATTTGTAATCTGGAAGTTTTTGTATCTTAGAATTTTGGAGTATGTAATCTTAGAAGCTTAGAGTTGTAATCTTAGATTTGGTTTGTAATGGATATTTTGGAATAAAGGATCATACTTCAATTTTGCTTCTACATTTGAGTCTCCATTGAAGTGGTGTGCTTGTGGAGTTATGGAGGCCCCCCTTGGCTTCACTTGCATGCTTATTTGTTTATTTTAGGTATAATTTATTTTATGTTTTTGTTTGATTTCAGCTTTCAAGTTTTATTAAATGTTCTAATATTGGAAGGATCTTATTTGAAAGTGTTTTTGTAAAAGAACTATAAGATCTCATACAATGATTAGATCTAGGTTTACTTCATTTCATCTTTTAAGTTCTAATTAGATGATCTAATTTTGGAAGAGATCTTGTAGAATATGTTCTTGTAAGAGAATCATAGATCTCAAACAATTGTTAGATCTAGGTTTGATTAGTTATTGAAAGAGATCTTAATGAATTGTCCCGTAAGGGGACTTTAAGATCCTGGACAAATTAGGAATCTTTCTAGATCTATATATTTTAGATAAGCACTTCTAAGTTTACCTTCCCGGGTTGACATTAAATTAAGCTCTAATTTGCATATGCATTTTAGACCCAAACAGTGTTCTATCTAAGGAACTTACCTTGTAAATTCCTACATGGTATCAGAGCTATTCGAGGTCCGCATCCGTTGGTGATCCAAATCCAAATCCGGTACAACTACATCCGACTGTCGTTTCCTATATATATTATTTCTGACTACTTTCGGGCTGAGAAGACTGCTTTATTGTGTTAGGAGCATCTGTTCCAGTAAGGAACCCTTTTCGTTTCACGCAAAAAGGTTTCTGGTAGCCCTAACTACGTCATTTTTAAGATCTTGAGGTATACAGTGTTTATTTGCAGCTATAGTTATTTATCTCATTGTTTATTTCGGTTTATAGTCCTCTTTAAAAAAAAATTATTACAAGATCTAAACCTTTCATTTCTACTTATGCTCTTTTCCCCACGGAAGAAAGGATTTTTCTCATGCATATGCAATTTTCGTCTGCACCTTAGTGTGATCTCGGAAAATCAAAAAAATTGAGGAAAAGATTTAGTTTCCGATCAGATCTAACTTTAAGCCGCAAGACTTGGATTTCTTTTGCTAGTTCATTTTGGGTTGTGTGGTTTTTTTTTTTGGCAGGAAAAAATGGGTTTTCCAAGCAAGCATGCACTGCAAAGCTTCAGTGAAAAAAAAAAAAACAAAAACAAAACAAAACCTTTCTTTCTTTCCAAAAATTACTAATCTTTTAAACTATCTCTCCTGGTCCAAAGTTACTTTATGAGAATAGAGGTCTTAAGTTCAAGCCTTTTTTTTGTTGACTTACTTTTTCAAAAAGCACATGTAACTTATGTTTTAAAGTTACTTTATGTAAAAGTGTTCTCACTCATTATAAAAAGTGAGTCAATTATAAAGCTAAAGTCACTTTATCTTTTATTTAAGTTACAATTTAGTGGATAGTTCATAAAGTACCATTGTAAAAGTGACTTTCAATTATTTATAACAATGCATCACATAAAGTAATATTTTTTTTTTCAAGTGAACTAATGAGATTGAGTTTGGAAATTGGGAGAATTTTTATTATATAACATTATCATTCACTTCCCAACATTCACGTGGTTCGTCAGCATATTCAGCAACTTTTCTTCAAAAAGCCATAATTTCTTCATCGGAAGCCGTTTTTCGAGCAATTTTTTTTAATTGGCCAAATTTTTCGAGGTATTTCCATTGGAACACTTAGTTTCAGCATCTACTACTTTAGTTTCTTTTAAAATGGAAAATCCATGCCTAGTTATTCTTGACAGCAGCAACTACTTCCAATGGTTATCCTACATTGTGGATTTACTAAGAAGTAAAGGTATTTATAGAATAACCTCAGGCCAAGAGTCTAAACCTAAAGATGAAGATAATCAAGCCAAATGGGAAAATAAGTAAGATCAAGCACGTGGCTTGATAGGGATGTATATTTCTCCATACCTTAAATTTCTACATGGTATCAGAGTTATTCCTGAAGATGAAGTTGAAGTTGAAGAGTGCTCCAAATGGATGTTATGCTTCTTCATTGTTGTTTCCAAGGCTTCCATCTTCTTGAAGCATTTGGATTCTAAGTGGCCATCACGATTACAAAAGTTGTGATGTCTATCAGTCTTCTTCCATTTATTTTTAGTTGATTTATAATTTTGTTGAGTTGACTTTTCATTTTAAGACTAAAATGGCTTAGGGCCCTTATTTGCATTAGGACCATTCTTTCTACGATGTTGCTTCTTAGGATTCTTTGAACTTGGTTGTTTTTGGGTTGTTAAGGTTGTATAAGTTTAAAAAATTTGGGTCATCAACTCATCCCTTGGTATTTGTTGCTCATAAAGATGAAATGAGCAAACTTTGGCATGATCGATTTCATCACTTAAACTATCGCTCCCTTCAAAATCTATGTAAAGAAAATATGGTGACAAGTCTTCCTATGGTATTTTGCAGAGATGGTGTTTATTCTGAATGTGTACTCGGAAAACATCATCGGGCTAGTTTTGAAAAATGTGCCTCTTGGAATGCCTCGTCCCCTTTACAGCTTGTGCATAGTGATTTATGTGGTCCACTTCTAGTTGTTTCATTCTTTGGCTACAAGTATTTCTTAACTTTCATTGATGATTTCTCCAGACGCACTTGGGTATACTTCTTAAAACTCAAGAGTGAAGTCTTTAACATATTCTTGGCCTTTAAGGCCTTTGTTGAGAAACAATCTGGGCATCAAATTCTTAAGCTAAGATCTGATAATGGCAGAGAATATGTTAACAACAAATTCATCAACTTGTGCACTAAGCATGGAATTCAATTGCAACATATTGTTCCATATACTCCACAGTAAAATAGTGTAGTTGAAAGGAAGAATCACACCTTAAAGGAAATGGCTAATTGTATGCTTCAATCTAAAAGACTTAGTCTTAATTTTTGGGCAAAAGCAATTAACTATGCAAATTACATAGTAAATCGTACTCCTGCTAAGGTTTTAAAAAATATCACTCTAGAAGAAGCATGGATCTCAATTAAACCAGATGTAAGTCACTTTCTTGTTTTTGGAAGTGAAGCATGGGCCCATATTCCAGTTGAGAAACATAAATCCTTAGAACCTAAGAGTGAAAAATGTATTTTTGTTGGATATTCTGAAGATGTCAAAGGATATAGACTTCTTCAACCTAAATCCAAAAATGTTACCATTAGAAGAGATGTAAAGCATGGAAAATTTTAGGGGCTAATCTTCGCCCACTGGGCTAATTTTCCATGATTTTTCCGAAAAACGATTCGCCAATTTCCAATTTTTATAAAAGATGATTCGCCCAAATTTTAGAATATAAAATTATTTTACCTTAAAAATCGCCAACATTATATAGTGGATATATGATAAAATCATTATAAATTTGAATAATTTTACAAAAATATCATTGAAAAATTATATTTGCATATTAGGGATTAGTGAGATTCGCCAATGTTTCTAAACTTCAAGAAAATTTTCCATCCTTAAAATTTTCCTTGATGTAAAGTTTGCTGAAAATATATCGGCCTACAAGCCTAGTTCGGTGAATGTGCCACCTCTCTCTATCCATTCTACTTCTGAAAATATTTCTTCTTTAGATGATGACAATCCTCCCCCACCTTCTTGGGATCATCCTTCAGCTCCTTAGCTTCCAAAATGGGTATGTGCTACTCGAGATGCAGCAGGTGCTCTTGCAGGTGATCCTGTAGATTAATGTCATACACATTCTCAGTTCGATAGAGCCTCTTCTTTACTTTCTCAATCTTTAGTGAATTATGATCCTGAAACCTTTTCATAATGTTCAGGCCATCCAAATTGGGACGTAGTTATGAATGAAGAATATCTTTCATTATTGGCAAATGATACATGGGACCTTGTTCCTCTTCCAAAGGGACGAAAACTTGTTAGATGCAAATGGGTTTGCAGAACCAAGTTTGGACCAAATGGAAAAGTTGATAAACATAAAGCTTGTCTTGTTGCTAAGTGTTTTTCACAAGTTGAAGGCATTGACTATACTAAAACCTTCTCCCCTGTTGCCAAAATGAACTCTATCTACCTTGTTCTTTCCCTTGCTACCTCTTTCAAATGGAAAGTCCATCAGATGGATGTTAAATATGCCTTCTTGCATGGGGACTTGCATGAACAAATCTATATGGAACAACCTCTTGGCTTTATAAAAAAATACTCTAGCCTTGTATGTCGGCTTAAGAAGTCCCCTTATGGTCTCAAGCAAGCCCGTTGGTCTTGGTATGCCAAAATGGATAGCTTTCTTTTAGATATTGGATTTTCTAGGTGTCATTTTGACAATACCATCTACACCAAGAAAGTGGGTAAGTCTCTTATCATTCTTGTTCTTTATGTTGATGATCGTATCCTTACTAGTAGTTATCCTAACCTTATAAACCATGTGAAGGCTAGCCTTAAAAAGCAGTTTGAAATGAAAAACTTATGACACTTGCATTATTTTCTTGGTCTTCAAGTCTTGCAATACAAAGAAGGTATTTACGTTTCCCAGTCCAAGTATGCATGTGATCTTCTATGCCACTTTCACATGGAAGACTGTAAGTTAGTCCCTTCTCCCTTTCATTCTAGAGCCAAAATTCCAGTCACATGCACTTCCCCTGAAGTTGATGCTACCTTATACCATCAGCTTGTTGAAAAACTTTTGTATATGAACCATACTTGTCCTCGCCATTCCTTTCTTGTTGGACTTGTTTCTCAATTTATGCAAAACTGACATGAAAGTCATTGGAAAGCAGCTAAAAGAATACTTCGTTATGGTTGAGGTATAGTTAAGTTTTGGATTCATTGCAATGCAGAAGCATCTCCTCTATTGGTTGGTTTCATTGATTCTGATTGGGTTGGTGACCCTGATGATCGGAAGTCTACTGCAGGCTATGTCTTCACTCTTGGTTCTAGACCTATTACATGGGCTTACAAGAAACAAAGTGTCATTTCTCTTTCTTCAATAGAAGCAAAGTATCATGGTGTCATTGAAGCTAGTAAGGAAGCCTTGTGGCTTCGTTAGATCCTGTCAGAATTTGGTTTTCAGCAGCAGCATCCAACTACACTTTGGTGTGATAATCAAAGTGTCATTCAACTATACAAAGATCGAGTCCAACATCAATGAAGCAAACACATTGAACTGCACATGCACTTCATAAGAAATCTCATTCATGACCATGTTCTTGAAGTGCAATATTGTTCAATCGATGACCAAGTTGCAGACATCTTTACAAAGGCTCTCACAGAGGTGAAGTTTAGTAAACTTCGATTTATGGTTGTAGTTCAGGAAGTTGTCACTAAGGGGGGATAGGATCTAATGCCTCCTTCCTGCTCCTATTGTGTCATCTTTGTACATTCAATCCAATCCCAAGTTGTTCTTAAGGGGGGATGTTAGGACATTCTGACACATAAGAAATAATTAAGTACAACTTGGTCTAGTGTATAGTTAGGTAAAGTGTGTTTCTTTAGTATGTACCTTTCGTAAATTACAATCTGACTGTCACGATATGTTCTAGACATGAAGCGAGCCGATGGTTCATTCTCTCCTCAGTATTACCGACACTTGATCTATGGCTTAACACCCAATCAATCCATGATTTCTATTTAAAGAGCATGGAGGGTCATTTGTTAGGTGACCGTTCATGAGAGAAGCTTATGTAAATTTTGTTTCTGTTACATTAATAAATTGCCTAAAGTGGTCGTGTTGACTCAGACCGTGGACTATTTCCCTCTTTGAGGGTTGTAACCACATCAAGAATACTAGTTTACTGATATGTGATTTGTTTGTGAGCGGTGTCCTTTGGTGTTATATATAAGGAACTTACCCTGTAAATTCCTACACCATGCCTAAGAAATTAAAAGCATTGAACATGGCCACTTGGTAGTGTTGTTTCACATGTATTAAATTCTAGATATGATAATTCAAATTTACAGGATGCAGCTCATCAAAAAAAATTAGACACATTAGCTCGGAGGTACTTTTCTACCATGTTAATTGATAATGTCACAGGGGAATGACATTATTTGATCATTTTTCCATGAATCTTTGATTAATGTATGTTCTCATTTACTAAGGTTTGCAAGATCAATGATATTTCTAAAGGATTGCAACAATGGAAAACCGAAAGTGTTGCCCCCTTCAATAAATTATAGTCAATGATAGGCGCTTGAAATGGAAACAGGTGCGGATTTATTATTATTTGTCTACAAATAAATTTAAATTTGATCATTCCTTAAAAGGTTAAAGTTGTAGTGAGCGTTAAAAATAGAAAGATATGAATCCTAACAGTCTTACATGCAATTAACTTGACTTAGAGAAACCAAAATGCAAATCTCCACACAACTACCACACTCCACATTCATTTTCCTGCACCAGCTACACTGGATAAAAGAAACAAAAGCATAGAGAGAGAAGTGTGTGGAGCTTTCCATGTGCGGAAAGCTCTACACGCCTAACCTCTACCTTGAAACTAAAAATATAATTTTTTATGCTTGGGTAGAGCTTTAATATTATGTTTTGCTTGAACCTTAATGTCTGGCATCTCGTGCATATTCTCTCCATTCTTACTCCAACAAATAAGTAGATCTCAATATTTTTCTCTATCAAGCCATTTTTAATCAAACAAAGTTAGTTTCATTATTTAATCTTCGTTATGAATCAATTAAGAAGATATAGACCACTATACATAATTATATTTGTATAGATTAGCTTAAGCTATAGTTAAAGTTATAGTCTATATCTATCGTTATTTAATAGCTTATAATCTATTCATTAATCGAAACAGTCAAATGATACAGGTGGATATTGGCGGCCACCCACCTATTCCACCTAGACTTTCAATTGGTTTCATCTGTTTCCTTGATTATAGGAGCGTTTACTAATTTTAGCAGTTTTTCGAGTCTTGAACTCCTAGAGTTGTTTTGACCCCCTAAACGGTGTTTTCTTTAGGTCCACAATAGGCCTATAGCCATTGATAGGGGCATGCGGAAAATCGTGTAGTAATTAAAGATATATTTCCAACGAGGTATCGTACGTGCCAAATGGAGATCATATCACCAAGTTACGATCCCGAGAAGTTGATTGCCCAACTAACCCCAACGGGGCCCACAAACTCTTGGTGTTCCATCTAGGGTTAGGGTTTTGGTTGTTTATGGTTTTCCTTTATTATTCAAAAATGAAAATCCCCTTGAGCCTCATTGTAACACAATTCAAAACATGTAGTCGTCACATCTCTTCTCAGAGATAAGCTACCATCGCCCAAGCTATTTTATTTCCATTTTGTATGTAAGCATATTTCAGTTCTTTGACATTAATGAAATGAAGTTTTATATATGTTGCATCTCATTGTTTATGTTTGTATATGTATTCTGTTGCGTTCATGTATAATTTTGGATCATCAAAGCTATTTAATTCATGAGCTTGATCAATTATTGTGCAAACTACCAATTTCATTACGAAGCTTCAAATAATCGATTTAGTGATATATTAATATCATGAGCTTCTTCGTTAAAGATTTGATTAATATCTATAGACCACTATCAATGATCCAGATCTTGGGGGGATGCCCCCAAGATCTAAAAATTTGAAATGGATCTTGGTGGGGGAGGCCTCCAAGATCTGAAAATTTGAAATGCCAGAAGAAAATAGGAGAACACACATTAAACAAAACCAACAATAAACTTTTTATTAAAATAGATAATAACTACAAAAGCTACAATGTGTTGGACAATATGTCCTTTTACAAAATACAGCTTGTTACTTTTAGTCTTTTTTTATTTATAACGCCACAAGTAAATTTCATGGGTGGGTAGATACCATGGGCGATTGAATACCATGGGTGGATCTCACTTACAATACCATGGGTGAATGAATACCATAGATAGATGTCACTTACAATACAATGGGTAAATTCCATGGATGGATAAATACCTTGGGTGGATGAATATCGTGGGTGGATGCAACTTGCAATACCATGGGTCGATAAATACCATGGGTGGATGCCAATTTCCATTTGGATCATTACTCCCTCCTTAAGAGAAAATGGTCTCCATTGCGTGAAGTTTCATCCTAAGAAGCCTTTGTTTAATATGAAGAGCCAATGAAGAGAAGGGTTTTGTGTGATTAACCTATAACCGTGATGAATGAAGATCCGAGAATAGAGATACCATGTAATGCTTGTGACCAACTGTGATAATAACATTGTGCAGCCTAGCAAATGGACTTCGATGAAGTGTGGGTTTTTGGATGACCCATAACCATGAGAAATGAAGATATGAGGATAGAGATACCATGTCATGATTGTGACCAACTATGATATTAACAGTGTGCGACCTAGCAAATGGACTTCGATGACAAGGATTTTGCGTGGTTGACCCATAATAGTGATGCTGATTGCTGGTATAGAAGGTGCCTACATAGCCTGGGGTAGGATGGAATATCTCCAGGGAAGCCGATTTGAATGTTGCTCCAATATAAAAACTAATTTAAAACGAGCATAATTATGTCAATATAAATTAGAATCTTTATTATAACAATTTTTTGGAAATAGAATGACAATTCTACATCTTTCGATGTGATTGAAATCCCTATCTGGACAATATGGAAACTTAGATTCGCGTTGCAACTGTCCTGCTATCACAAAAGTTCTCAAAAAAAATAGCTGATTTTAAATCAACAATATCTCCCTCATCCGAAATCCAATTCGACCAATTGCTTTTTTAAAATTGGGTGATTTTTCAAGAAGAGCTCAGATATGCAATCATTTTTCTAAAATTCTACACAAAAATTGCAAAAAATGATAGGAGTTCTATCATCCACAATTCGTCATTAGAAAAAAAATTATGCAACATAACTGATTTTAAATCAGCGATATCTCCCTCATCCAGACTCTGATTCAATCAAAATTTTTTTTTTTGGGTATTTTTTCACAAGGAATCCATATATGTTATTTGGTTTTGTAAATTTTGCACCAAAAGTTTTAGATCTCATCTGCAAACTCTTCATCCAAAAAATTCTTGCAAAAAAAATGGAAAAAAAAAAAAAGATGTCTTCCCACTTTGCCCAAGAAAGTGCTCTGTGGAGGTCGTAGCACGTGCATGAAGTTTGTTGAATATTGCTGCAAAAATTTGAAACTAAAATATGCGTCAAACCCTCATTCCCATGTAGTTGTAACCTGAATCTGATACCATTGATCCAGATCTTGGGGGCAAGCCCCCAAGATCTAAAAAATTGAAATGGATCTTGGGGGTAGACCCCCAAGTTCTGAAAATTTGAAATGCCAGAAGAAAATAGAACACACATTAAATAAAACCACCAAGAAATTTTTTATTAAAGTAGAGAATAATTGTAAAACCTACATTGTGGTGGAAAATATGTCCTTTTACAAAATGCGACTTGTTACTTATAGTTTTTTTTTTTACTTATAATACCACAGGTAAATTGCATGGGTGGGTAGATACCATGGGAAATTGAATACCATGGGAAATTGAATACCATGAGTGAATGAATATCATGAGGGGATGTTCCGAATTGCATCATTATATTGTCTTTCATCCATCACGATGCATTTGGAGTAGAAAAAGTGAAGAATCGGCTCACGGGACCGTTTTTACCGATGGGCCCCAGTTTGGCGAAACGGGGTATGAAACCTTCCAAGAGAGTTTTGAGGCATCAAACGACATTTTTGGGGGGTAAAACTTGGTCGCTTTAGCATAGCACATTTTCATGTTATTCTACACACAGAGACATTTCCAATGGTGCAAGAAGTGCGTCAATCGGAGTCCATATGCAAAAGTTATGCCACTCAGAAGTTTACCTTCCTGTTTTCACACTTATAGTTTTGGAGGATGTGACATCAACCCCCATTATTTATGGAAAATGGGCTAGCCACGTGTTTGTGATGTAAACGACTCTAGAGAATCTATTTGTAACTCTAGTTAAGAGTTGATGTAGTCAAACTTAACCACTAGTAGGCTATCATATTGTCTTATAATCGGGCCACTAGACGGAAGAGGCATTCCATTCTTTCAAGAGCATTTTCTTCCATAGTTGAGAAAAGATAGTCAAGACAGATATGGGGTAGAGCACACAGAGAGGATTTGTTCACAGTAGCAGCCCACGAGCCACAGGCACTACTTCTTTGTACATACAGCCATATTTTCAGACAGAGAAAGAAAGTTAAGTGGCCTCACCTTTCAGTTGCGTTTTCACCCAAAAGGGTTTACCAGAGAGCATATCTTATGTCTTATGTGTGTGTGAGAGATTATTTTATCATTCTTTACTTTTTTTCATAGTTTACATTCACATGCATGCACTAATTACAGTTAAATCCACAGATCTTAAAGTTTAATAAATTGTAATAGTGTAGAATTTTTAAAGTTTTAATATAATATTACTATTGTAGAATTGAGACTTCTATGATCTGTCATAGTTATAAGAGGAGCTTCAGCGTAAATCACATAAAAAAGACCTTTGTCGACGCGTTTCGAACCAACTAGTGTGGTTCATCGTCAGGACAAGTTGAAGAAACAGATCTGGCCTAGCAAGTTAAATAGATTGAGCAGAGATTCTAGATCTGCTCAGTCTATTTAACTTGCTAGGCCAGATCTGTTTCTTCAACTTGTCCTAACGATGAACCACACTAGTTGGTTCGAAACGCGTCGACAAAGGTCTTTTTTATGTGATTTACGCCGAAGCTCCTCTTATAATAATATTAATATATCTGTTGTGACAAACTGTCCAGTGGAATATCCACGGAAGTTTACAGATAATTTGGTATTAGAGCCAGATTTCTTTGGGTATTTTGAGGAGATTGCAGGGATCTAGATTGACGGGGCCGAAAATCGTAAAACACTAATCATGGGCAACGAATCTGTAAACGAACCCTGTGATCTTACAGAGGTGAGGTTTTCGTGGCTCGAACAACAAGTCGTGGATATAAACCAAAATGTAAACCTCCTCATGGAAACTCTAAGTAATAAGTTGGGGTTTTTGAAGAATATGTGGGTTTGAATGCAAAGGAAAAATCATAACAGTGATTAGAAGATCAGGGAGACACAGAGAACCAGCCGAAAAAAGAACACGGAAAAGATCAACCTAGTTCAAGTGCCATGAATCAATCCATGTTCAAAATGGAAGCAAAAGTCAATATCAAGTTATACCACGGCGAGATCAATGCTCTAAAGTTGAACCACTAGTTGTAGCAACTGGAAATTTATTTCAAGGCCCATCATATCGAGGAAGGGATAAAGATCTCATTCACGCAGCTAAAATTAGAGGGCCATGCACTGACTTGGTGGGAGAGACACACAAAAAATCTGAGGTTGGAGGGAGAAACTCCGATGACTAAGTGGGAGGATTTCAAAACCCTCATTAAGTCACATTTTTATCCCATTGGGTATGTGGAGGACCAGTAGATTCGGTGGCACTACTTCATGAAAAATTTGGGCCAAAGCGTGAAGGAGTACACCACAGAATTCAAAAAGATGGTTATAATGTTGGGTATCTCTACAAAAAACCCAGATGTACTCCTCACGTATTTGGGGGGTTTCCACTGTCGTCTGCATGAGAAAGTGATATTGTTCAAGCCCAAATATATGGACAAGGCTTGTGTACAGGCACAGTACCTGGAGAACGTAGGCATGAAAAGAGCACAATAAAGTGGATCAAAGCAGAAGGGGAAACAAGAAGCTTTTAAGGAGGGGAAGAAGAAGCAAAAAGGGGGAAAAGATAAAAAGGTGACAGCCACAGCACACCAGTGCAAATATCCTAGCAACCATTGCAACATTGATGGCCATACAGAGGAGAAGTGTTGGAAGTTGCATCCAAAGCTAAACCCGGAGAACATGAAGAAAGATAATAAGAAGAATAATCTCATGGGCACTAATTCGACTAACTAAGTTGAAAGTAGCTTAGACGTGAATGAGAAAATCATTTGTACATCAGTGTAGAAGGAGGTGAATCTGAGTAGCCTTCAGCAACATAAGAGAAAGGAATGACCAAACTCTTCCATGTAAAGATACAACTCAAGAAGATGAATATTGATGCTCTATTTGACTCAGGATGGCAAGTGAATCTCATTGCAGCAGAGCTGGTCAAGAAGTTGGGGTTGAAAGTTCGTGATCATCCAAAACCATATCCACTGGGATGGGTACATAAGAATGCAGAGTTGAAGGTAACAAAACAATGAAAAAATAGATTTGCTATCAATACTAATTTTATTGATGAAGTAGATCTAGATGTCGTTCCCCTTGATGTATGTGGAGTCGTGTTTGGGATTCCATACATGTACATGTGTGATGAAATATTCATAAGGAGAGATAACCAGTACTGAATCATCAAGGATGGAAAATTGTTCATCATCAACACGCATAAAGGCAAGTCAGACATTTCACTAGTAAGTGCCAACCAAGCCAAGAAATTGATTAGTTCCAGCAAGAAGTATATTTTATTGTCTTTAAGGGAAATTCAGTTTGAAGAGGAGTCAATAAGAGGCAAGGCATACCTAAAGGGGTGTACTAATAAACATAAACAACAATTGGAGGAGTTGTTATAGGCATACAAGGATGTGTTCTGAAAGCCTAAAGGGTTACCACTAAAAAGAGAAGTGAAGCACGGGATCCAGATATTTCCAGACTCCCCATTGCTAAATATTAGGCTATACAAACAATTTTTTATAGAAGCAAGTGAGGTGAAGAACAGTTGTAGCAACTGCTACAACAGGGTGTCATTCAACTGAATACATCACCATGTGGCTCACCCATCATCATTGTGCTAAAGAAGGATGGGACTTGGTGTATGTGTATATATTTCAAGGCATTGAATAAAATCACACTCATGAATAGATACCCCCTGCATAAGATAGACAATTTTCTAGATCAGTTGCAAAAAGAAAATTATTTCACCAAGCTAGACTTGAAGTCTGGATATCATCAGGTTCAAGTCAAAGAAGAAGATACATGGAAGACCGCCTTCAAACTAGGCAAGGTTTGTATGAGTGGTTAGTTATTCCATTTGACTTGTGTAATACATTAGTTACGTTTATGAGATTAATGAATGATGTATTGCGCCCTTTTGTAGATTCATTCAGTATTGTCTATCTAGATAATATACTAGTATATAGTGCTACCTAGAAGGAGAATATTTCACATTTGACGCATGTGATGGAAACATTGAAGAAGCACCAGCTACTAGAAAATCTCAAGAAGTGTGAGTTTTCATAGTAGTCCTTGGTGTATTTGGGGTATGTGATCGGTGAAGGAGAGCAGAAGGTAGATCCTTCCGAGATGAAGGCCATCATGAAATGGTTGATGCCTACTAATGTTTCTCAGGTCAGGATTTTCATTGGTGATGCACAGTACTTGAGGAAATTCATAGCCTCATTTTCAGCAGTAGCACCACTATTCCACACCATAACAAAAAGTGACAAGAGTTCCCTTGGGGGAAAGGTCAGTAGAGGGCTTTCAAGGAGTTAAATAAGAAGATCAATCAAGCACCAATTCTGGCATTACCAAAATTACAACAGCCTTTCGAAGTGGAGACAGATGCGAATGGGCATGTTATGGGAGTTATCTTGTTGTAGGGAGGAAGGCATGTATGTTACCATTCTGAAGTATTTCATGGAGCAGTTCTGAACTACCCCAACTACGATAAGGAGATTTATTCCATGGTGCAATTTGTGAAGAAGTGGAAGCTCTATTTAATGGGAAATGAGACAATAATCCACAAAGATCGCCAGTAGTTACAGTAATTGCACGCCTATAATAAGCTACAACAGACCATGCATTACAAGTGGATGGGGTTTTTACAGCAGTTTCATTTGGTGATCAAGTATAAGAAGGGTAGCACAAACAAGTTGGTCGATATGCTTTCAAGTCCACCCACATCAAAGATTACAATTTTGGGGACTCTTATGCACATGGATTCATTCACCCATGATGAATACAGAGAGGCATATTCAAAAGATGATGACTTCAAGGAGGTACATCAGCAATTGTAGAGATAGAGTCATGTGCACAATGGTGATAGAAACATTGACTACCATCTCTAGGATGGGTTACTCTACAGGTTGGATAAGCTATGTTCTCCTAAAGGTGATTGTTTGCAGCTGATTAGAGAGGCTCACACCTCTAAGGTTGTAGGGAACTTTGGTGTAGGGAAGATCGTGGCTAATTTGTAGAGGTATGTGTGTTGGCCCAAGATGCAACAAAAGATAGCTAGGTTCATAAGAGGATGCATGCTTTGTTGTACCAACAAGCCTAGCAATAGGAAACAAGGTCTATATGTCCCTTACATGTACCTTCTCATCCTTAGGAAAGCATTTCAATGGAATTTATGGGAGGTTTATCAACAACTAAGAAGGGACATGACTACCTATTCATGGTAGTTGACAGGTTTAGCAAGATTTGTGTTCTGATGCCTTGTAAAAAGACCATCATCAGACAAGAAGCATCAAACTTGTTCTTTGGATAGGTCAGGGTGCACTTTGGGATACCAAGGAACATCGTTTCAAACAGGGACACAAGATTTCTCATTGCATTCTGGACTACATTGTGTGAGAAGATGGACACAAAATTAAAAATATCTACAACATTCCATCTACAGACAAATGGACAGACAAAAGTAGTCAACGAGACTTTGGTGCAGCTTCTGAGGAGATACAACCAGAAGCATTCGAAGACCTAGGATGAAAATATGGTATATATACAACATTCTTATAACAGATCAGTTCACACTTCTACAGGAAAGTCCCCATTTGAGACTTTTTTTGGATATTTTCCACCGTCACCTTTGGATATTGCATATGGTCAATAAGAAGGAGCAAGGGAAGATCTTATAGGAGATGCTTTGAGGGCTGAAAAAATTAAGAGAATATCATGAAAATGCATCTACAGGTACAAGAAACATTGTAGAATTTGTAGAAGTATAAGGCCAGCCATGATCAACACAAAATAGAGAAATCATTCAAGGTGGGAGAAGAGTAAGGCTACAGTTGAACAAGGAGAGGTTGCAGGGGCCTAGTAATAAAATCAAGGCTCTAAGGTATGGTCCCTTTGAGATAATGGAAAAGGTGGGTGATAATGCCTATTGACTCAGTTTACCACCATATATGTTCATTTACTCAGTAGCGAATGTAGATAATTTGAAACTCTATGAGTCTTCCCTGCTAGATCAAGAAGAGGAACAGGTTCTACCTTCTGTGGAGGATTTGGCCCCAGATGCTCAGGCAGAGTTGACAGAGGATACAGTTTTGTAGAAGAGGTCCAGAACTACAAGACAGGAGCAGCATGACTTTTTGCAAATTGGGTTGAAAGGACAACTTCCAGGGAAAGCTAAATGGTACACCAAAGAGAAGGTGGAGGAAAAAATTCCTCACGTCATTCAGTAAAAGCTTTTAGGGACCAAAATCCTCCCAAAATGGGGAGGCGTGATCCAAATTGGATGACTATATTGTTTTTCATCCATATTGATGCATTTGGAGTGGAAAAGTGGAGCAATCAACTCACGGGACCGTTTTTACCGACCGAACCCATTTTAGTGAAACGAGGTCTAAAACCTTTCGGGAGCATTTTGAGGCAACAAACGACACTTTTTGGGGGTAAAAATTATTCCTATATAGTGCACATTTTCATGTTATTCTACACATAGAGACCTTTCCAATGACGCAAGAAGCGCATCAATCAGAGTCTGTATGCAAAAGTTATGTCACTTAGAATTTGACCTTCCTGTTTTCACACCTATAGTTCTAGAGGATGTCGCGTCATCCCCAAATAGTTATGAAAAAGGGGATAGCCACATGTTTGTGATGTAAACGACTCTAGAAGCTTCTATTTTGTAACTCTAGTTAAGATTTTATGCAGTCAAACTTAACCACTAGTAGGTTACCCCTGTTGTGTTATAACCGGGCCACTAGAAAGAAGAGGCATTCCATTCTTTTGAGAGCATTTTGTTCCATAGTTGAGCAAAGATAGCCATGAGAGATAGGGGGTAGAGCACACAGAGAGGATTTTTTCACTGTAGTAGCCCACGAGCCACAGGCATTACTTCTTTGTAACTACAGCCATATTTCCAGACAAAGAAAGAGAGCGAAGCGGCCTCACCTTCCAGTGGGTTTTTCTCCCTAAAGGGTTTCCCATAGAGCATATCTTGTGTCTTATGTGTGTGTGAGCTTATTTTACCGTTCTCTATTTTGCTACATAATTTACATTCACATACATGCACTAATTACAATTAAATCCACAGATCTTAAAGTTTACTAATTTGTAATAATGTAGAATTTTACGAGTTTTAATATAATATTATTAGATCTATTGTGACGAACTGTCTAGTGGAATATCCATGGCAGTTTACGGATCATTGTATGCCACTTACAATACAATGGGTAAATTCCATGGGTCGATAAATACCTTGGGTGGATGAATACCATGGGTGGATGTCACTTACAATACCATAGTTATATTCTATGAGTGGATAAATACCATCGGTCGATGAATACCATGGGTGGATGCCAATTTCCATTCAGATCAATTGATTAATTGCATATAAGATATTATTCATGATAGCATGTTCGAGAATCCAATTGAGAGCTTAAACTCTGTTAATGTTGAAAGTTATATGTGAAGTTGTGGGTCCTTTGTTAATTATGTATTAGAAAAGTAAAATGTGTTAGGTTTCGTTGTGCAGAATTTGTGCGGAAGGGATATTGAAGGTTGTTCACCAACTAATATTATGAATATAGATAACAATATAAATTGCTAAAACATGGGCATGATATGAAAATATACACAGAAACATGTGGCATGATATGAACATAACACATTAGAATGGTTAGGCATGATATGGATATAACACATTGGGTAGCCATGGGCCTTTGAAAAACTCATAATATATAATAGACAAGTAGTGGAGAGTATCTGCACGGAGTTGGTTGTGCAGAAAAAGAGCTATCGAGTATCAAAGTATCGAGAAGCATGCTCTGAAACACTGGGTGGAAGAAATGATTACTGGAAGTCAAGAAATACCACATTCATTGCAATGAATGTTGGTTCGTGGATCAACAAACCATATATAGTTTTATGCTTACGAAGTTGTCCCAACATTGCTTTTCATGGCATGTTTTTCCATTAATAACTTATTTTAACTAGTATGAATAACATTTGTTTACAAGTAACACAATGTTTAAATTCCAGTTCCCATGGCTGTAAATTTGGGATAATTTCCCGTCATTTACTATTAGTATTAATAGTTTAACATTAATTGGTATTAGCTCCACAATTTTTCGCACAACGAAAGCTCTGCACATTATTGAAGAGATATCAGTAGTAAAGCTAAGTAGACATAGTAGTAATACTAATTACAAATTTGTTTAGCACCCCACCCCCACGTAAAGGACCTGTAGATTTGTTTATCCCACCCCCCGATATAAAGGACCTGTAGATTTGTTTAGCCCCGCCCCCTGATGTAAAGGACCTGCAATTGTCTCAGTTCTGGAATCATTGGGCAAAGTAGTAGCAGAACAATGTTAGTGTCAATGTCAGTGATCAAAGCAGTGACCAAAGGAATGGCCACTCACAAAAAAAAAATATTAATGAATTTTAAGGGATTGACAAATATCGAAAATAAAACGCCTTCAACCAAGGGAATTAGTCCCATTAAAAATCATTGAACCAAATAAAAATTAGAAATAAAATTATTAGAAAAATAAAAAAAATATTTTTGAAATTATGAAAAATAAAAATATTAAACATTTTCTCCAAACTTTAGTTAAAATTACAATAAACTCAAGAAAATATAGAAAATCAACACACATCAACACGAAGTGAACAAAGTGAATGTTATAGTCTCTCACAAAAACTAAATAACATTGTATTCAAATTACTAACTTTCTAAAATAATTCAATTCACAAAAAGGGAAAATTAATACTTAATATACTTGTCAACGCATTCTAGTTATCAAACAATTATTGAAATGAATTAACAATTATATCATGGAGCTCTCCCTCCTAACTTACTTCATTTAACCGAGAGCTATGAATCTTAAAATGTACATATTTAAAATTAAAATAATATTAAAAAACAAATTAAATTTTGTATGGGAGAAAAGCTATCAATCTTATATTTTGTATTATCACGGGTGAAAATTATAATTTTTCACATTTATGTCTTCATTTTCACATTATGGCCCATGGAAGACCTAAGGATAATGATAATTCAAAATTTTTACAAGTGACCATTGTACTATCCATACCATTTTTGTCAAGACATTATTTATGTCTTCATTTTCACATTATGCCCCATGGAAGACCTAAGGATAATGATAATTCAAAATTTTTACAAGTGACCATTGTACTATGCATACCATTTTTGTCAAGACATTAAGTGATACATTAGGCTTTTTCAATCAAATAGATAATATTCTTTATTTTAAAAATTAGTATATTTTGACTAAAAGGGTATTATCTATTTGATACTTGTGATCTATAATTAGGTGGATAGGCTTTCTTATGCATCAACTTCTTGGTAGTTTCAATCAAATAGATAATACTCTTTATTTAAAAAATTAGTATATTTTGACTTAAGGGTATTATCTATTTGATACTTGTGATCCATAATTAGGCAGATAGGTTTTCCTATGCATCAATTTCTTCGTCAACACTTTTACCCTACTCCATTTGATCAAGTGAGACACTTTCAACCGTTGATCTGAACCAGAAAATGAGACAACAAAAAATCAAGAAAGCGCGGAAATTCAAGAAAAAATAAAGAAAGCGCGCAAAGTCAAGAAAGCACAAAAGAATGCGAATGGAAAACCAAGAAAGCACAAAAAGCCCAGGTGCTCATTTTGGCAAAACGCAAGATTTTATGGACGTCATGCACTCGTCAGACTATGCATCATGAACAACCAGATCTCCCGATGGACATCGATTTGTCATATGATTCTACCAGAACTCTGGAATCTACTACAGACTTTTAGCATTGGTTAAGGAAACTGGTTACTACGACATACTCGCAGTGAGTGCGACGGCCACTGAAGCAGAGATCAAGAATGCTTATTACATGAAGGCCAAGCAGGTTTTTCCTCGTAAAATTCCAAATGATCCTCAGGCGCCACAAAATTTTCAGGTATTAGGAGAAGCTTACCATGTTCCAAGCGATCCAACACAGCGGGCATCATATGATGCACATGGAAATGCAGGTGTATCAATGGAAACAATAATAGAGGCAGCAGCAGTCTTTGCGATGCTAGTTGGAAGCAAGTTATTTGAAGACTATATAGGCCACCTCACAATTGCTTCTATGGCTTCTTTCGAGAAGATCTTTACTGAAGGCGAGCACACGGATAACAGGAAAGTACAAGAGGAAAGAGAAGAAAAGCTTGCACAGGTTTTGAAAGATCGTCTTTATCCGTATGTACAAGGTGACATGGGTGGGTTTATAGAAGAAGCAATCTGACGTTAAATTGTTGGGCAGTGCAGCTAATGGAAACAGTATACTGCAGACAATTGGTTACATGTATGAAAGAGAAGCGGCGAAGGAACTTGGAAAGAACGGAGACTTATATTTGGGTTTTTCATTTATAGCCGAATGGCTCAGAAACATCGGGAACAGGTGCTTTTTCTCTGTTGCAGTTATTAGAAGATATCAAAGAGCAGCGGAGTACAGAGGAGAATTATAGTGAAGCCGATTTGGGAGAATTTTTACAGTCCAACAAAGAATTGATTGTCAACTCACTTTGGAAAGTAAATGTGCCTGACATAAGACCTTCTCACATATGTGCCACACAGTTTTGCAAGATAAGAGTGCAAAGAAAGAAGATCTTCCAGCTCGCGTGGAAGGTTTAAACATTCTGGGAAAGATTTTCCAAACCGCAAAAGTATAAAATGAAGTTCGAATTTCAGAAAAAGACACTTTTCGTGGATTTTATTTTTGTTCAAAGACATATCTGATGTTTATTGAATTTAGGCTTCTGTGATCCATATCAATTTAGAGAAGAATTTTCGGCGAAAATCACATAGAGATAATTTTGTCGACGTGTTTCGAACCAACCAGTGTGTTTCTTCATATATGATGTTATGAAGAAACATTTTCTCACATTTTCATTGAATCTTTATCACTGTTACTCAATTGTTCACATAACGAAAAATGTAAAGGAACTCAGAGATCTCCTCTCCAGCGGGTGGAATTGAATGGCATATATGAAGTAATGAAAAATATTCGCATGGTTTGTTTCTCACACTTTTCATAAATCCATCGCGTTTGTCCATGATATTTAGCTCTTTATGAGGCTTTTGTAAATTGAGGAAACAAATTTGGTGAAATACTTGAATAAGGTCACGTGAATCTATTGTATATGTTCTTGCAACTACATCAAGAAAACAAATTCTTGTAGTTGTTTAGCTAATTGGTCTTCATTTTTTTTTTTTTATATTTAGTATACGCTTCCTTTGCATCGAATTTTATCACATTGCTTTGATTAGAAGTCAGAATTCAGGTGCGCAAATTTATAACTGTCTATGCATAATAAACTAGCCCAAGCTTCAGTGTTATCATAATTAAGTTTGATGCAAGAGCATCAACCCACTAACGAAAATGATTTTTATAAGAAATCACATGGAAGGCACAAGTGTCAAGAGGAAATACAAAATATTATTTTGCAATTTAAAAGTATGGTGAAAATCAAATATGCCAGGGATCTTGCGTTACATTGGTAGTCAATCTTCGACCAAACTTGAAAAAAAAATGTCATATTTAAAATCACAAGGCTGTGCGGCCTTGTTTGACGTTTCAGACATCAAATCATCATTCTAATTTAAAATATTTCCGCAAAGTTCATGAGGCTTGCAACAAGTTTGTCATTCTCTTCATCCCCTTTTTCATAGATGTCTTTTTTTTTCTTTATAAGAATTTCATTTACAATTACATTGATTAGTAGTATATTTAATACCAAAGTCTAAGATTCCTTGAAGATACCTTAAGACGCCTTTCGCTGCAACCCAATGATTCTCAAGAGGCTTTGACATGAATTGGCTCAATAAACTAACTCCAAATCGGGCCTACTTGTAGTCAAGTAAATTAGACTCTCAACCAGTTGTCTATACAGTGTTGCATCGACATATTAGAACCATAATTATTTTGAAGTATGGGATTCTGTTGTAAAGGCACCGATGCATCTTTGCATTGATCCTTTCTGAACGTTTTCAAAAATCCCCTGACATACTTTCCTTGAGATAGAAAAGTTTGAGCAAAATCACTCTAGACTTCAAGACTCAAATAGTAGTGTAATTAGAAGGCCTTTAGCCAACTCAAATTGCTCATCCATTAGCCTTAAACCAACATCTCTTCTAGAGAAATTCAACAATTCTAATTTAATAATCCTATCGGCCTCTCTTTGTACCTTTTGGGACAATTGCTAGGAATAGATAATTATAATTATAAAAACATCATAATTATGATACAACTAATTAATATTCATAAAA
>APFE031370606.1:85950-130818 GCA_000404065.3 Pinus taeda
ATTTATATTAATTTCGTATTTATTATAAATATTTAAAGATTATCCCTGATGGGGGTGATGAACATTGAGTTCTACGAGACGTGTGTGCGATGAGAGTGTACATTCAGCGGATGGGAAGGAGGAAAGACTCCTTGTCTTCCCATTACGTATGGTGTACAGTGAGTTTAACGGTGTTGTGTGTGAAGTCTCAATCTCATTCATTCTCTTCAGGTTTGAGTGTTGGAGAAGTAAGCGGGTTTATAGCGCTAGTCGGGATTCAGGAAAGTTATATTGTTGTTGTAGTATGGTGGTTGGTTGCTTGTGGTCCGAGCTATGTTAGTCAATCTGGTTTCTTAGGCCCTCTGTTACTCTGGGAGAGGTGGAGGTTTCGTCATTGTTGTCTCCTCCATCATGAACGAGTCACAAAAGTGTTAAGTTCTTCTCCCACAATCTGGTGTCTCTTCTCCATCAATAGCTTAAGTGAATTTTGCATGGTAATTTGTTTGATTATAGTGCCTATTCATGTGCTCTGTTTGCTAAATTTCTCCCTGAGTGTTATTTGTGTTTGGGAAGGTGTATGGGTTTCTTGTCCGTTGAGTATCTTTTGGGTCTTCCTCTTTCTGTGGTTTCTTCCTAGATTCCTGAGACTCACCATTGCGTGAGGAGAAATTGGGTTCGGTGGTGGAAGGCTGTTCTAAAGATAATTGTTCTGGCTAGTAATTGGCTTGGGTTCATATCTTGTGGGTTCGTGCTATGGTGTCAAGTTCTTCTATCTGTGGCTTTGTTCCCTAGTGCTTCCCCTGGTAGAGGAGAAGCAAAGGTATCAGTTTAGTTGTAGCGTTTCTTATCTGTGAATTTGTTTGTAACTCTCTGGATTGGAGAAAGGTAGTTGTCAGCTCTATGGAGTAGATGTATGTTGGATAATTCGAGGTTGTCTTTGGCCCTGTTGCATTTCTCGGCTTGTTGGGTGGTTTTCTACTCATTATCTAAGTGTATCCCTTGGCCCTCTCCATGAGACCAATGTCGCATAACTCTCGCTCCCAACCCAAGCAAAGGGGAGTTTCGTCCAACCAGGAAGGATGTAGCAAAGAAGCGAAGGGGGCGCTAGAGGGCCACATTGTTAAGCGTCCAAAGTGGGGTAGTCGAGTTGTTGGGGTTGTGATATGTGCAACGTCGAGAGCCCGTGGTGGCTAAGGTGGTGCGAGAGCAAGTCGGGGTGGTTGTGCAGCCGATGGTGGCAAGAACGGAAGAGGGGCACGTGAGGATGGAGTAAGTGTGCAGGGTCGGAATCGTCAGTCGGGGCATGTAGGTGTTTTTGGACAACAGAGTCATTATGATGTCTGTCGTGATTTGCTTCAGTATGTTTCAGATCGCCTGAAGTTTATGATAGGACCAGAAAGGAAGAACATGAGGTTGTCATTGCTACGCTAAATTGCATTCCTTTCAATACCATGTCCGAGAAAGGATTGTGGTGGTGTGGCGGGGTCAAAATCTGCTAACTGAAAAGGTGGAGAAGTTGGAAACGTGGTTGGCGCACTTTGAACAGCATGTGCATTGCATCTATTGTCCCCCTCCCCCTCCAAGAATTGGGCCAAACAATCCAATTTCAATTACTTCTGACAATTGAGCATGGTCACAGGTGTTCTCCTGGTTCTGTTGGTCTTTTGGTTCTTTTGGATTGTTAAGTTTTAGAATGTTCCTTTAGGTTTGCTACCGTTTATTTGTCATATGGTGCTAGCATTAGTCACCAAACCTGGTCGAGGTGAGACTACTTGCATTTTGTTGTCTATGTACTTTTCTTTTGATGAATGAATAAAACCTCGATCTACAATATATATATATATATATATTAATATATATATATATATATATATATATATATATATATATATATATATATTAATATATATATATAAAGATATTTGTATTAGAAATGATTTATTTTTTATAAAGTTAAAAATTGAATATATTATTGACCAATCTAGATCCATCCTTAACTCTGGATCTATCAAGTGTCCGAGAGGGATCAAATCCTCTAAGGTGAAAACCTATTTCTAAGTGCAAAACTTGAAGAAAGGTTTGCACCTCGAAAGATTTGATCCCTCTTGGATCTTGATAGATCTGGAGTTAAGATGGATTTAGGTTGGTTTCATTATTAATTTTATTTTATTTAGTTTAATTTTTAATTTTATGAAATTTCACTAAGTCAAAATGTTTAAATTAACAATTTCATTTTTATTTTCATTTTTATTTTTATGTAATTTGAGTGGGTCAAAATGTTTAGATAACATAATATAACAAGACATTACAACATCTCTTCCATACTAGGATGGAGAGTGTTTATCGGCCCAAAAATGTAACAAAATTAAATTAAACATAATATATGTATAAAATATTGTGATTTTCAAATGAGAGATGTTTTTTTGGTATGTGGTATTGATGAGCCATGGTATTGGCCCATGTTATGGTATGGTTAATAATATTCATGGTAAAGTGGGGTGAGTATCCATGGTTAAAAATCATGTTATATTGTAAGTATTATTTTGATTGTGAAATAAGAGATGGTTTTTGGGCATGTGGTATTGATGATCCATCATATTGACCCATGGTATGGTATCGTTAATAATATCCAATGTGCTTATTAATGAAATTTAAATATAGTTACAAAATTATTATTTTAATTTATATGGTAAAATAAATCTTAATTTATAACTACTATCATATCATATATACTTTAATGTGATAAAGATGTAGATATTCTCAAATGTAATTATAATATTTTTTGTTTTAGATTTAATCAAAAAAAAAAACTATAAAATTAAATTCAAATAAAATATTTATAAAATATTTTGATGGTAAAATGAGAGATGGTTTTTGAGCATGTTGTATTGATGAGCATGGTATTGTAACAAAGTCTATTTACAAGTTAATAATATCTATGGCAAAGTGCACGTGAATATCCATGGTTAAACATATTGTTATATTGTATGTTTATTGTAAGTATTAAAGCTTTTATGTGCTTATTTATTAAAAATAAATATGGTGATAAGATCATTATTTTATTTTATAAGGTAAAATGGATTTTAACTTATTCTTGCTATTTGTGAATTATATATTTTAATGTAATATGTATGTTATGATTTTCTTTATCCAAAAAAAATTATTCGTAATTTAATTAATAAAACAAAATTACAATGTAACGAATTGAATTTTACCAATCATTTATCTATTATAAATTGGACATATAAATATAAATTCAACATATTAAGTGAACTTCTAAAAATGTTTACAAACTTTCTTGCATTACACCTGATTCGGATCTTGGGGGGAGGCCCCCAAGATCTAAAAAATTGCAATGCTAGAAAGAAAATGAGAGAACACACAATAAATAAAACTACAAAGAAACTTTTTATTAAAAAGGAGAAAAATTGTAAAAGTTACATTGTGGCGAACAAACTTATCCTTCTACAAAACGCAACTTGTTACTTGTATTATTTTTTTAGTTACAATACCACAGTTCGATTCCATGGGTGAATGAATACCATGGGTGGATGTCACTTACAAAATACCATGGGTGGATAAATACCATAGGTGGATGCCACTTAGAATACCATGGGTAAATTCCATGGGTGGATGAATAACATGAGTGGATGAATACCATGGATTGATGCCATTTTCTATTCGGATCATTCCTCCTTCCTTAAGAAGCAATGGTCCCCATTGCGTGAAGTTGATCCTCCCTCCTTAAGAAGCAATGGTCCTCATTGTGTGAAGTTCTCTCCTCTGAAACCTTTGTTGAATATGAAAGAAAAGGGTTTTATGTGGTTAACCCATAACCATGATAAACGAAGATCTAAGGTTAGAGATACCCTGTAATGCTTGTGATCAACTGTGATACTAACAGTGTGTGGCCTAGCAAATGGACTTCGATGAAGTGTGGGTTTGTGGATGACCCATAACCATGATGAACGAAGATCCGAGGGTAGAGATACCTTGTAATGCTTGTGACCAACTGTGATACTAATAGTGTGTGGCCTAGAAAATGGACTTCGATGAAGTGTGGATTCGTGGATGACCCATAACTATGAAAAACGAAGATTCGAGGACAAATATACCCTGTAATGCTTGTGACCAATTGTGATACTAACAGTGTGCAGCCTAGTAAATGGACTTTGATGACAAGGATTTTGTGCGGTTGACCCATAACCGTGATGTTGGTTGTTGATAAAGTAGCAGGTGCCTACATAGCCTGAGTGGGAGGGCAAGTCTCCAAAGAACCCAAGTCAAATGCTGCTATGTTGAAACTGATGAATGTGAAGCAAGTGCCTACTAAAGCGGGGCGGGAGGACACATCTCCAAAGGGAATCCGCTCGGAATGTTGCTCCAGAATTAAAATGGACATAACTCGATCAGTATAACTTAGAATATTTATTATAACCAATTTTTGGAAACATAAGGACCAATTTGCATCTTCCCATATGTTGGAAATCCTTATCTGGACACTCTAGAATCTCATATTCGCGCTACAACTTTTCTACCCTCACAAAAGTTCTGAAAAGATAGTTGATTTTAAATCAACGATATTTCCACATCCGAACTCCGATTTGACACATTTTTTTTGCAATTGAGTGATTTTTCGAGAGGAGCTCAGATCTACAGTCACTTTTCTGAAATTATGCACCAAAATTGCAAAAAAATATAGGAGAGTCATCATCCACGAATTGTCGTCAGAAACATTTCTGCGAGATAGCTGATTTTAAATCAGCAATATCTCCCTCATCCGGACTCTGATTCGGCCGATTTTTTTTTTAATTTTGGTATTTTATCGCAAGGAATCCATATTTGTAATTGGTTTTTGTAAATTTTTCACGAAAAATAAAAAATAAAAAATTATTATATTATTATAAATAAAATAAATAAATAAAAAAAAATCTGATCTGATCTGCAAACTCGCCGCCCAAAAATATTCCTTAAAAAAAAAAATCTTCTACTTGGCCCCAGAAAATGCTCCGTGGAGGACGTAGCACATGCCTAAAGTTTGTTGAATATTGCTACAAAATTTGAAAATGAAATATGCAACAAACCCTCATTCCCATGGAATCATAACCTGCTCTGATACCATCGATCTGGATTTAAACAGGAACACAACAAATTACATATATAACCATAAATACAAAGATGCAGTAGAAATAACACTTCATTTAATTAATATCAAATACTGAATTATGCTTACAAACAAAATGGAAATAAGACTAGCTCAGGCAATGGTAGTTATCTCTGAGAAAAGATTTGGCGGTTACATGCCTCTGAACTGTCATTTTACAAAATGCGACTTGTTACTTATAGTATTTTTCAGTTACAGTACCATGGTTCAATTCCATAGGTGAATGAATACCATGGGTGGATGTCACTTACAATACCATGGGTGGATGCCACTTACAATACCATGGGTAGATTCCATGGGTGGATGAATACCATGGGTTGATGCCATTTTCTATTTGGATCAACACCTACACATCACTTCTATATTGGGTAATGTTTACAAATTTTCTTACATTACACCTACACATCACTCCTATACTGGGTTGTAGAGCACCTCTTTGCGAAATAATAATAATCTCAATTCAAGAAAATAAAATTTGATGTGTGAGACTTATTTGTAGAATAAGGTACTTACCTTTGAATCTATAACTTATTATAAGGAGGCATATGTTCTTAACCATCAAACATTTTAATGGTGTGTTGTATTTAAGAGGAAGATATGTAATTCATTTTATAATTAATATGGAGTTCGCACGCACTATATATATGCGGTCAATTTTTAAATCTATAAGTTGAGAGGAAGAAGTTTCATGAAGCAATAATTTTTTAAATTGAACAACCTCAAAAAAAATTACATCATGAAAGAATTTTTTAATATATAATAATTTGAAATTATGATAGATTTAAATTGATTTAATTTTGAAAATTTTATAACTTTTACTAAACAACTAAATTTATTAAAATAAATTATTATATATTAAATATTAATAAAATATTAAATATTATAAATTTATATATAATATTAAATAAAGAAAAAAACTAGCTTGCTTGGTAAAACATAATGGGCCTGGAGTATGCCCTAAAACTGCTTCTGCTTGGCTAAGAGCTTGTCTTCCTTGGACGTAAGGAAACAGGTTAACAACCCAAGACCCAAAGGCATCTAGCAAGAGTGAAACCCTGCACCCTTACAGACCACCAATGGGTTATTCCAGGTGGCGTGGTTTTCCTTGAATAACGATGATGAGTCAGCTTGCATTCGCGAATAACAGCTAGAGATGGTTGTCCTCAGTGTTGGTTTGACAAGTGAGTTAT
Source organism: Pinus taeda (assembly GCA_000404065.3). Lineage (NCBI taxonomy): Eukaryota > Viridiplantae > Streptophyta > Pinopsida > Pinales > Pinaceae > Pinus > Pinus taeda. Next base: position 92,284 of record APFE031370606.1, read on the forward strand.
GATAGTTTTCTCGCCTGTTAAAAAAAAGCATAATTTGTTCAATAAATAATGTTTTTATACAATAAGTTTTATTTATAGAATTGAGGCTTCTGTGATCCATAACAAGTATATGATAAGGGTTTCGGCATAAATCACATTATTAATCAATTTTCGATGTGTTTCAAACCAACAAGTGTGGTTCATCATTAGGACAAGTTGAGAAGATGTTGGACCATCTTTGTAACAGTGGCAGCTATAAAAAACTTAGTAAAAATCCCCTAAAAAAGATCTCCAGAATTGTCGCTCTTGCGATTAAATCTAGTAATTATGTGGGTTCCTTTTGCCATAAGCTTATTGAGAGTAGCCCCATCACTCTGCGAATCTATGGTCTCCCAAAGATTCACAAAGAAGGGGCTCCCCTTAGACCCATTGTCAACACCATAGGTGGTCCGACCTACCTCCTAGCTAAGTACCTGGCCTTGAAGCTTAGACCCCTTGTTAGCCTCATAGAGTTGTTCGTCAAAGACTCTTCATCCTTTGTCAATGAGCTTAAAAACATAAAGTTCGACTCGGAGGATATTCTGGTGATTTTTGATGTGGTATCCCTTTATACTTGCATTCCTATAAAGGAGGCCATTGAAGTCATCAACCGCCTAACTAATCTGGATACCGCTCATTTGGTCGAAATTTGTCTCACCTCGACTTTCTTCAACTTTGAAGGAGAATTCTATGAACAGACCTGCAGAGTTGCTATGGGCTCCCCCCTGTCCCCGGTTGTTGCCAATCTTTTTATGGAAGACTTTGAATCTAGAGCTCTAGCCTCTTCCCGTCTCTTAGCAAAGCTATGGAAGAGATTTGTTGACGACACAAATGTCATCTGGTCTCACGGCCAAGAAGAGTTGGATCTATTTTTTCAGCATCTCAACCATCAATCCCCATTCATTAAGTTCATTATGTGACAGGAAGTTAATGGATGTTTGACTTTCTTTGATATTCTCCTTTCTAAAAAAGAAGATGGTTCTTATTCCCACTAGATGTTTAGGAAGAAAACCCATACAAAGCAGTATCTTCATGCTAACTCCCATCATTTCTCTGCTTAAAATATGGGTGTCCTCAACACGCTTGCGACTCGTGCAATTAGGATTTTCGATGAAAAGAACCTTGAGAAAGAGAAAGGCCATCTTCTTAATGTGTTTGTTAACAATGGTTATAGTAGGCACCAAGGCCTCAAAGCTTTCCTAAAACCCAGCAAAGGTCCCAGAGTTAAGAAAGACCATAAGGATAGGGTATCAAGGGTTCATCTCTCATTCATCCAAGGGACCACTGATAAGATTGCGAGGGTCCTTAAGAAGCATGATATTCCCTCTACCTTTATACCCCTTAACACCATACTTAACTCCCTTAGGTCAGTAAAAGACCCTATTGACCCAAGGACATGAAAGGCGTATACGTTATTCCTTGTTCTTGTAGGACCCCCGACATTGGTGACACAGGGTGCTCCATTAATCAAAGAATTCATGAGCACTTAGCTGACATAAAACATGGGAGGATTTGTTCTTCTGCCTTGGCAGAACACACAGAAAAGACTAAACATCACATATGCATTGAGGAGGCCTGTGTTATTGCCAAGATTTCCCCTTGTCATCACCAGAAATTTAGGGAGGCCATTGAAATTGAAAAGAGGTCGATCAATCTCAATAGGGACGATGGCTGGAAAATTAGTAGTTGTTGGATCCCTGCCCTTTCTTCTTAGCCCGCCGCTTGTCCCCGCCCCTTGTGTTGTCCTTTAGTATGTTCGTCTTCGATATTCGATTTCTTGACGGTTTGTTTAGTAATCTTATTTAGTTCCCTTTTGGTTTGGTAATAAGTGCAGATTCGTTAAATTTTATTATATATTATAATTCATTTTTAATTAACTTAATTATTATTATAATAACTATTATTATTATTGGTTAGTTAACATTATAACTATTATTTATTATTATTATTATATAATTATAACTATTAATAACTATCAACAATCGTTCTCGTAAAGGTTTTAATTAGAGAGATTAGATTATTTAACTAACTTCATTTGTTAATCTTCTAATAAACCATTTAGTCCAAATACTATTAATATTACAATATTGAATATTTATGCCTTTAAATAAAATGAGCTAATTATAAATATTATCTCATTTCTCCTCGGGGTTATAAGAGAAATGATTAAAAACTAAAATTAGTTTTTCTTTTAATAAACATTTACTTCTTATATAATATTAAGGGTTATTATTAAATAAATTGGGTTAATTAACTAAATAAGTTAGTTATTCTTCTAACAAATTATATATTACATATACTTTTCATACTATATTAATATTTCAACCTTCAAATAAAAATTAATTATAAATATTAACTTAACTAAATAAGTTAGTTATTCTTCTAACAAATCATTAATTGATCCATCCCATATGCTTTTAATAATATAATATTAATATTTCAGCGTTTGAATAAAATTAATTATAAATATTATCTTAAATAGTAATATATTCTTTCTCCAAAGGGTTAACTGTTGAAATGATTTAAGTTATGTTAGTTTTAATAAACATTTCCAATTATTAATTAAATACAATTCATTGATAGTATTAATAATAAAATAACTAACTTATAAATTATCTAAACTAATTCTCCCTATCCATATCCCTCGGTCGAGTCAAGTCAAATATAGTCGTTCTCCCCATCCTTTGGTCCAATCTAGTCAAATATAGTTGTTTATTGGTCTAATATAGCTGTTTCTAGTCAAATATAGTTGTTGGATGATCTTCTCTCTCTTTATTTAACATGCAGCCATGATCTGCTTCTTCAACTTGTCCTGACGATGAACCACACTTGTTGGTTTCAAACGCGTCAACAATTGATTAATAATGTGATTTACACCGAAACCCCTATCATATACAAATTTTATTTATTTTGTAATTATTTTTTAATTATCTACAAAGTAGAATTAATAATAATAATATATATATATATATATATATATATAATTATAAATTATAATAATATTAGGATATTGAATTAATAAATCACATATTGAATTATAACATAATATCCAAAATACCTAACTCTTGGAAAGACCTATTTGTGTCTAACTCTTGATAAAGACCTAATGGAATCACATTTATATAAATATAACTCACCCTTGTCTTTTTATTTTTAATCCTAACCCATTTTTATTATGTTGTGGTATCATTTCATTAATTATGTTATGATTTCAATTTGTTTAAAACTCGCATTAATTATCACCGATTCGAATTTATTCAAGAACAAAATGAAATAAATATTTAAACAAAAACAAAAACCTACAACGAAAACTAAACTTCTATTAATTAATAACAAATATTGAAAATTATTTACATGCAAAATGGAAATAAACTAGATCAGGGAATGGTAGCATATCTTCAAGAAGAGATGTGACGACTACATGTCTTTGAACTGTGTTACAATGAGGCTTGAAGGCCTTTTAATTATTGAGAAACAATGGAAAACCATAATTATCCAAAAACCTAACCCTAAGAGATGAAGTTCCAAAATTTTGTGGGCCCCGTTGGGGTTAGTTAGTACATCAACTTCTCGGGGTTGTAACTTTGGCATACAATCTTTGTTTGATGCATATGATACTTCGTTAGAAATATTTATTTGAAGACAACCACTTTTTACTGCAAACCCTAATATAGGTAATAGGTTTACCCATTCATTAAAAAAAAACATATTAGGACCTCAAAACGGCTCCAAAATTTCAGGACCTGATAAAACTGCCAAAAATAGTAATTTGTGCTAGAAATTAGGAAACTAAAAGGAAATAGTGTTGGGGGTCCAGCTGGAATAGGCGGGTGCCCACCAATATGTGCCTAGATCAATCACAAGGGTGGTCAATTTGCATAGCCAGTTACGTTTCTTTGTTTTAGTTCCTGTTAAAAATAGCAACAAGAAATCCTTATTTAATTTATCCTTGAATTAAATTATGAATTAAATTGAAATTATATTCTCATAGAAACTTGTAATAGTTAACTAAGTTAATTTGACTTAGTTGGCTTAGTAAATTCGAGTTGGATGTCTATCTAGATTCATGTAGAATGATTCCTAAATTTTAGGGATCCAGGTTGAGTTATTTTGAGTTGTAATTAATTAACTCAGTGTAACTGAGTTAAAGTCAATTAAACTAGTTCAAATAGTTGGAGGAACGATCCAGATTTAAACAGGAACGCAACAAATTACAGATATAACCATAAATACAAATATGCAGTAGAAATAACACTTCATTTCATTAATATCAAATACTGAAATATGCTTACAAACAGAATGGAAATAAGACAAGCTCGGACGATGGTAGCTTATCTCTTAGAAGAGATGTGGCAGCGACATGCCTCTGAAATGTGTTGCAATGAAGCTCAAGGGCCTTTTTATTATTGAACAATAAGAGAAACCCTAAACAACCAAAACCCTAACTCGAGGAGATGTAACACCAAGATTTTACAAGCCCCATTGGGGTTAGTTGGGTAGCCAACTTCTCAAGGTCGCGACTTGGTCATATTATCTCCATTTGACATGCATGATACCCCGTTAGAAATATCTCTCTGAGGACTACAACAGAAAATACATTGTTGTAAAAAAATTGTTGGCGGTTGATTACCGAAAAAACATCGTTTAGGGCCTCAAAACGTCTCTGAAATTTTAGGACTCGAAAACGGCTAAAAATAGTAAATAGCTACAATTAAGGAAACTGAAAAACTGAAAGAAACAATGGTGTGGGTCCAAGTGGAATTGGCGGGTGGCCACCAATCTCCACCTGGATCAAGGAACTAATAGGAGGTCTAGTAGTGGGGACAAGCACCAGTGCAGCTTCACTACTCCACTAGTTAACTAAAGATTCACTCATAAATAACTAATGCATCTTAGTTCTGAGGAAGACCTAGTTGAGATTAGAGTTTAGGGACAGTGTCCTATCAGTTGTATAATTTTTCGAGTTGTAAAGATGATGCATGCAATCAGTTCAGGGCCTATGGATGGATTATGCAGTAACGGAGAGAGAATTTCCCAAATATGGGCTAATTCTCTTAGGAATTGCGCATGGAAGTAGGGGCTTGGCAGGCAACAGAATTGGCTAAGTGTTGTCTTGAGTTGGTTTGTGAAGTAGAGAGATAGATTATACTTTTGCAAGAATAGTTCGGGTTGAACAAGCATTGTATTTTCTTCTCAGAGCTTCTGGTTAATGCAATATAGATAGCCAGGGTTTTGAGCAGTTGCTTTCCCCAGAGAAATATTGTGTTATGTATGATTGAAATCATTCCTTTTCTTCTTAGTGTTTTCATCGATCAATTTTTTTGTTTCCACTAATGAGTAGAGTAGATTATTGTCTTATGTTTTAGCATATCACATAAGTTGTTGAATCTACAAGTAAAGGTCTACATGGTATTGAAGTTGGAGACATTATAGAAGAGGAGAATTCGAGTTTGTTGTGCAGGTGAAATTGAATTTGCAGTTTCATACTTCAGAGTCAGCAGTATGTCATTCTATAGTTTGAGACTTGAGTATGCCTTGGAGGGAAGTTCGAATTACATATCTTGGAAGGACGAGATGGAGGTAGTGATGGAAGACAACGGGTTGAAGGAATTCATAGATCATGATATTTTGAAGCCTCCAGCATCTGATGATTAAGATCTAGCTGAATGGAGAAAGTGTGTGGAAAAAGCGAGAAGGATTATCCTAGAAGGAGTTTGAGATCGTATTGTCTCGAATCTCCATGATAAGGAAAATCCATTTGCAATGTGGAAGGAATTGACAGACCTGTTTCAAAATAGTAGTGACCACATGAAGATGGCATTGAAAGACAAACTTACAAATATCAAGATGGAGAAGGGTGACTCTATTTCGAAGTACTTGACCAAGTTCACTCAATGTCAGGATGAACTTGGAAGTGTCAGGATTATTGTTGTTGAAGATGATCTGGTCAGCCTAGCACTTCTAAGACTTCCCAAGAGCTAGCACAGTTACCAAGACTCAGTTAATGGGAGGGAGAAGTTACCAAAGTGGGATCGATTGTGGTCCAACTCGGTGTAGGAAGAGATTTGGTGGAACACCAGAGACGGATCCTCATCAAAGCATGATGATGAGGAGAAGTGTACCTTAGTGGGTAAGGCAAAGAAATATAAGGAGAAGTCATCCCATTCCAGATTAGATTCTTGTCAGGGGGGAAAGAAGAATGACATGTAAAAAGTCAAATGCTTTCATTGTCACGAGTTGGGAGACTTTGCCACAAAGTGTCTGCTTAAGAAGGTCGGTAAGAAGCCCTCACGAGGAGCAGCAAGTGAAGCTCTTGCTTCATAGTTCGAACTGGGCTTTACCCTCATTGCTTGTATGGTGTCATCGATGATGGGTAGTGTGTGGTACCTAGACAGTGGAGCTTCTTTCCACATGATCGATAATAAAGAGCTCTTCAGTAACTTGGAGGAGAAGGATCTCCATATGCATATCGAGATGGGTGATGATGGGAGGTATTGTGCAACCGGGATCGGTACAATTACCTTTCAGAGGGAGTCTGGTTCTCCCCTCACTTTGTGAGATGTTATGTATGTTCTTTGTTTGAAGAAGAACTTGTTTTTTGTTGCCATGTTGGAGGATATAGGCTATGATGTGATATTTAATAAGGGAAAGGCATTCCTTCGTCACATAGCCATAAGAAAGGTGAAGAGGATAGGGTTCGAGCGAAGAACCTCTACAAGTTGGAGGTAGAAGATTGTGATGCCTTGAGCAATAAAGTAGAGAAGGTGCAGAGTCAAGATATCAGTGTGTTGTGGCATAGGAGGTTGGGTCACTTGCACCACGGCGCTTTGAAGATCATGTAGAAAATTTCTACCGGACTTCCCAAGGGTACACTAGAGAAAGTAGACACATGCAAAGGGTGTACATTAGGGAAGTACACCAAAGCTTCCTTTCATGACAAAGATAGTCGAGCACAGGAGATCCTTGATCGAGTTCACTCAAATGTGTGTAGACCGTTCTCAACAACATCAACAACCAAGCACATGTATTATGTGATATTTGTTGATGATTTTTCTCGTAAGTGTTGGATCTTCTTCATGCAAAAGAAATATCATACTTTTGCTAAGTTTTGTGAATTTAAAGCACTTGTCGAGAAATATATCGGCACGAAAGTTAAATCTCTCAGGATTGATAACGATGGAGAGTATGTGTTGAATGAGTTCAAAAACTTATGTGTATCAGAATGCATTCAATGGAAGTTGATAGCACCTCATAACCCATAGCAGAATGGGGTGGCTAAAAGGAAGAACAGGAGTATTGTGGGAGTGACACAGGTGATGTTGCATTATTAGGCCTACCACTACACTTGTGGGTTGAAGCATGCAACACAACAGTTTATTTGTATAACAGAAACCCTTATTGAATTCTCAGTACCAGTACACTGGAAGAGGATTTTTCAGGGTAGAAACTAGATGTGGCACACTTCAGGATCTTTGGTTCATCAGTCTACTGCCATGTTACCACAGATGCATGAAAAAATCTAGAGTCAACAACAGAGTTCAGCGTATTTGTGGGGTACACTGATACACCTTACAACTATCAGGTGTACCTGCCAACCAATGGGATGACAGTGGTTCATAGAGATGTAAAATTCGATGAAGAGAAGGCCATGAGATGTTCCCTTGAGATGGAGCTTTAGCTACATGCAGTTGAGGAGCTTTTAGCACCTAAGGAGGAACCTCGGGGTGATGTGGAGCAGCCATATGCAGAGGAGTAGGGAGTGGAGACACCCACTCATGCAAATTCTTCCAGAGATGGGAGAAAGCACACCAGAGAGGTTGACAAGTTATTACATGATACTAGAGAGAATGTGGGAGCACCCACATCACAGCGCAGGCAGAGGAGGTCACCGGAGAGCTACACTGGTTACATGGCTCTTATGAGCATATGTGGAGGGATCGAGCCATCCTCTTTTTAGGAAGTAGTGCAGCAACCAGTTTAGGTTGATGCCATGGTTGAGGAGTATGAATCCATTTCCAGGAACAATGTTTCATATGTGGTCCCAAGACCGGCAGACAAGCCAGTGGTGAGTTCCAGATGGATTTACAATGTAAAGCAAGTAGTAGATGGTAGTGTGGAGAAACACAAGTTCAAGTTTGTGGCCAGAGGGTTTTCTCAAGTGGAAGTGATTGATTATGGTGAAAAATTTTCTCCTGTTGCAAGGTACTCATCAAGCAGATCCATTCTAACACTTCCATCACAGATGGGATGGAAGATACATTAGATGGATGTAACGACAACATTCCTCAATGGCATGATTGAGGAAGAGGTGTATATTGAGAACCCTTAATGATTTGAGATCTTCAACAGAGAGTCGCATGTGTGCCAACTCAAGCGAGCGTTGTATGGACTGAAACAAGCACCTAATGATTGGTACACCAAGATCAATAGCTACTTCACCAGGTTAGGCCTCACAAAGAGTGACGCAAATGTGAACCTTTAACATATTGTGGTTGAAGGTAAATTATTGATTATTGTTTTATATGTCGACAATTTGATTATGACAGGTGATGATAATTTGATCAAGTCTTGCAAAGAGGATCTTGCAAGTGAGTTCTTAATGAAGGAATTGAGGCTCATGCGCTACTTTCTGGGGATGGAAGTATGGCAAGGTGATGAGGAACTATTTGTCTCTTAGGGAAAGTATGCCAACGAGATACTCAAGAAGCTCCACATGGAGAGCGGCAAAACCCATGGAGACTCCTCTAGTTGGTAACTGGAGGAAGGAGAATGCTACTTACGGTGAAGTAGTGGAGGCTACTAATTACAAACAACTTGCGGGTTCACTCATGTATTTGGTGAACACACGACCAGACATGTGTTATGCAATTAACCAACTTAGTCAAGAAATGGTTAAGCCTACCAAAATGTATTGGAAGGCATCCAAACATGTATTGAGATACCTCAAAGGCACTACTCATTATGGTATTTGGTACTAATGGACAGAGGGAGTGAAGTTTCAAGGTTTAACCGATGCAAATTAGGCAAGGAGTCCATCTGACATGAAGAGCACATCAGGTGGGAGCTTCAATATTGGGTCAACAGTTGTTTCTTGGTACAGCAAGAAATAGAGATCAGTTGCACTAAGTTCAACAAGAGCAGAGTACATGGTTTCTAGTCAAGCAACTTGTGTGGCTATCTGGATGAGGAAGATTTTGGTTGGGTTGTTTGGTAAGAAGATGGATCCAATAGTGATTTACTGTGACAATCAGAGTTGTATCAAACTCTCTGAGAACCCATTTTTTTATGATCGGTCCAAGCATATTGATATCTAGTATCATCATCTTCGATATTATGTGCAGAGGAGAATTATGTTGTTGGAGTACACTCCCATAGAGGAACAAGATGTAGATATTTTGGCAAAGGCCTTGTCAAGATGCAAATTCGAGTTTCACGGAGATAGGACTAGGGTAGTAGATAATCCCTTTCTTGTTTAGAGGGAGTGTTAAAAATAGCAACAAAAAATCCTAATTTAATTTGTTCTTGAATTAAATTAGGAATTATATCAAAATTTTATTCTCATAGCAACTTGTAATAGTTAACTAAGTTAATTTGACTTAGTTGGCTCAGTAAATTCGAGTTGGAAGTCTATCTAGAGCCATCTAGAGTTATTCCTAAATTAAGGGTCCCAAGTTGAGTTCTTTTGAGTTGTAATTAGTTAGCTCATTCTAACTAAGTTAAAGTCAGTTAAACTAGTTCAAACAGTTGGAGGAACTAGTAGGAGGTCTAGTAGTGGGGGCAAGCACGAGTGCAGCTTCAATGCTCCACCAATTAACTGAAGTTCACTCATAAATAAATCATGCGTGCCATTTCTAAGGAAGACCCAGTTGAGATTAGAGTTCAGGGACAGTGTACTATCAGTTGTATAATTTTCCGAGTTGTAAAGATGGTGCATGCAGTCAATTGAGGGCCTATGGATGGATTGCGCGGTTATGGAGAGAGAATTTCCCAATTAAATATGGGCTAATTCTCTCAGTGATTACGCAAGGAATTAGGGGCTTGGCAGGCATCAGAATTGGCTAAGTGTTGGCTTGAGCTGGTTTGTGAAGCAGAGAGATAGATTGTACTTGTGTAGGAATTGTTTGGGTTGAACAAACATTGTATTTTCTTCTCAAATCTTCTAGTTAATGAAATATAGATAGTTGGGGTTTTGAGCAGTTGCTTTCCCCAGAGAAATATTGTGTTTTGTGCAATTTAAATTCTTCCTTTTCTACTAAGTGTTTTCATCGATCAATTTTTTGTTTCCACTAATGAGTAGAGTAGATTCTTGTATTATATTTTAGCATATCACGTAAGTTGTTGAATCTACAAGTAAAAATCTACAGTTCCAAGGGTTTCACCTCTATTTCAATAATAATAATCCTTTTATAGTATTCGTTATGCAACTGAGTGATAAGTTCAATTAATGATTATTTTATCCACTTTAGTTGTGATTCCTCAACATATGATATCCTTACTCCTAACTATCACACTCATGCTAAATAAATCAATGAATGAAGCAACACTCAAACTATAAATCATTGATTACCTTTTATGTGGCTCTCATTAGTAGATGTCTATGCGAATAGGTATAATTTTCCATGTGCAATGATATTTAAATTGGAGATTATTTCGATGCCCAGATTTGTGAGCGCGTAACGATAAATCTAACACATCTCATTATATATAAATAAAGATTTAACAATAAGTTTTAATAAAGATTTAATAGTAATTTAAAAATTATAATTAGGAAAATTATCAGTATGTGGCATGATCCTAAGTATCTCTAAATATTTAATAGTAGTTTAAAACATTATAATCAGTAAAAATATTAGTGTCTGGTGTGATCCTAAGTATCGCTTTGGAAAATTAAATAGACAGTGTATCGATAAATCTAGCATGTCCCATTACAAATTTCAGGTTCCAAATTTGCAAACCATAACCATTTGCCTTGTGTTATGTGGAGATCACTATGGAACTACTATGTTATGTGGATATCACTATGGATATGATAAGGATGGACCTTCACTATGTCTGAGATAGATTTTGAGAACGAGGAGTTTAGAATTTGTTCTAAAAGCGTTGTTGTTAGGTCCAAAATAATTTAGTGAGAATTTGTTTCTTAACAAGAGAATGGCTCAGCTTGAAGGTAAGTTGCTCGACATTGAAGACTCGCTAGATGCTCACTTGAAGTTTGTACCCAATATCAATATATTTCGGTTTTTCATCTTTTTAGTAGATATGTTGTTGCCTGTGTATTTTTTCTTGTATTTTTTCTCACATATTGCAAAAAAACATTGTAATAGATCATTAACTTTTTCATGCACATGCATGCTCTCACACACAAACTATTATGTGAAAAATTTTCCCAATTCACATGCCTACACAGTTCTCCCATGTAATATGCAATCATCTTGAGTGCATGACATGGAATTAGTCTTAAAATGGCATTTATTGCTTAGCCCAAGCATAATACAAAAACATGGATATGTGGTAGCTCAGGCTACTTGGGAACCAAATCTTGTGGATGTTTTGTTAGAAGCCTCAATAGATAGAAATTTAGGGTTCCAAATCACGTGAGACAATATAAATTTGTCATTTATGTAAAATATCTTGTTCAGCTGAGAGGTTCATTCTACAGCCCAGTATGATGTGTAAGGTTGTTTGTCCATCTTCAAAGTTGAAATTTTGCTCATATCGTCCAAAATAACTATACAAAACATTTAAATAATGTCTGCTCATAAAAATAAAAAATAAAAAATAAAATAAATAAATAAAAATAAAAATAAAAATAAATAAATAAATAAATAAAAAGAAGAAGAAGAAAGAAAGTACATGAAGAAATTGGATCCCTCTCAACTCATTTTAGATCCATATTTAAGATGGATCTATGTTGATCTATGTAACACGTGCATTTTTGGATTCTAAATTTGCATAAAATATGATAATCATGATATTGATTCACATGTCTTTTATTGAAAGGATATCTTATTGGTTGGTTTGGACACTTCGTCTGCAAGCATAGAGTGGGTAATGCCTGAATTGCTAAGAAACCCATGATGATCTCTTCCATTGTCTTCATCTCTCTCCGTTATTTCAGAAACAAGACACAATAAGACAACAAGGCAATTGGCATAAGCAGTTGGGAGGTAGTGTTTGGGAGCAAGCTTGTATTTGATGAAAACAACAATTTCTCCTGTATCAGTGGCCATTGTAATGCAGAGCGTGTGGAAACAACATCATGTCGGAGAGCCCATAATGAAAGCATCATCATGGAAAGAGGAAAACGAGCATCTGCATTCTCTCGTTGTGAGCAGTTGTAGGTGGCAAAAGATACATCCTTAGACATAAGTCGTGATTTTGGTCCAACAGTATGTCCTTGGATGCCACTCCATAGTCCTTAGGTCGGGAGGCATCAGGGGATGATGAAAAAGGTGTGTTCAGTGTTTCCATGTCCATAACAATTGAGACCAAACAATAACTCACTAACCGATTAGAATGGAAAACATGCACACTCAAACAATTACTTCATGGCCACATAATTTTTAGCAACAAATGGCATTGTTGTTGGTTCAGTGGGTAAATTAGAATTTAAAGTGTTCATAATTCGTGATTATTCAACAAGGAGTTGTGTTTCAAGACTATTATCCCATCAAATTTATTGAACCCATGATCCATCCCTATGCATGGTATACCATCTAGACAGAAGAACAGGTGGTGACGGCGTGCCTTGGGCTTTGTAGCCTTGGTGGTGGCGGTGGATCGATGTTATCACCTAGGAAACCACAAATTCTAATGTTTACATTAGTTATCGGAAGAGAAATATATATATATATATATGTATGTATGTATGTATGTATACATATATATATGTATACATGTATACATATATATATGTATACATGTATACATATATATATGTATACATACATACATACATATATATATATATATAGTACTAGCGCCAAACTAATATCACGACATGAATACTATATGTCACTTGGCAATGACATAATAATGATACATATGTTAAAGTTGTTTTTTAAATAATAATGTTAGCATTTGGTATACATGTATAATATTTATAGATAATATGAGTGGATGTGTGTGGATGAGTTTTACATTGGTATGTCATGTGGAATTTATAAAAACATTTTTTTTCATTGAGTGTTTTTTGATATATTTTTTTAAGCGTAATGAATATTTAATGGTTTTGTTTGTTATTTTGTTCAAGGATTTCTTGAAATCATCAACGATTTAGAATAGGAACTCTTCTTGCCATCAACTAATGGATTTGGATCGTAATTCATGAATAAAATAATTGAATGAATTTGTTGATGTATTTGATGGGAATTACATCTCAAGTTCACTAATTAGTACATATGAGAGGATTAACGTCAGATCCTCATGGACAAACCATCGATCTACCCATTCAAAGGAATTTACGCGAAGGTCTCTCTTTAACTGTGTATATTATTTCATGTTATGGGGCTTGCAAAAGCTTCTCAAAATTTGATCGACTTATTTGTTCCCTTCTTGCATGGAGTGGAATATAAAATTGATGGATGAACAATAAAAAAGGGTCTAATATGCTTCCCTGACTGGACTTGTAACCATTGATCCCAAAACATTATCGATGGATGGGGACCAATCACCAATAATCATGACAATCTATAAGACAATGTTGGGATTTTCTCAATATTGTTATAGGTGTGTGTTAGAAAAACACACACATTGGCACACATGCATAATAGTAGTATTCTATCAATTATATATTTAGAGGTTTTTCGAGCATATTTTCTTATTGAATTTGCCTAGAATCCACCGGGGATTTGTTGGAATTACAAGTTTGAGTTGTGAACTCTCCACAATGAAAGTTCTCAAGGGTTTTTCAGTGTGTTGAATCCATACATGTAATCAAAAACACATTTAAACAACAAATTATCAATATTTGACCAAAAATTGTTTTGTCGTATTCTAGTCAAAATCTCCAAAAGGTATAATAGTTGAACAATATCTTCATAATATGTTAAAGTTGTGTTCATTTTAAGTCACAATGTTGGTATTTTGACATCACTACAATAGTCATGTGGCTATAGAATAATGTTGATAGATGTATATGGATGAGTTTCACATGATTTACCGATGTTATGTCATGTGACATTCATGAAAGAAACGTATAACTTTTTTCAAAGGAAAAAATTGCAATATTGTTATTTCATTGGATGAAAAGTGCATGTTACATTTTGAACATAGCTAAGGCAATGTATACATATATAAATCTAAAATAATAATAATTTAATGATGATAATAATAATAATAATCCTAGAAGAAGAAAAATAGGGGTGACAGGAGGGGGAGGGACTCTCTTTAATCTCAATGAAATAATAGTGGATAAGTATGCATGGGGACTTAGCATCTAGACCAACAATCAAGCAGAACTTTACAACTTGTATATGGGACTCCTTATAGCCAAGAAGAGGGAAGCTAAGAGCATCACAATCCTGGGTGACTCCTATCTGATTATTACACACATAAGAAACTCTTCCATTGCGCAGAATAACCGCCTAAGCCAGGCTCTTCTTTGTGCTTAGAGCATGCTTCCTTCCTTTGAAATCTCTCAAGCTTGGCACATCCTCTGAAACCTTAATACATAAGCCAATCTAATGGGGAAAAAAAATCATGTCGTTTATCTAAAAGAAAATTGGAAACCAATGGTGTCTTTAGTCCTTGCCATATACCCTAAACCTTCCTTATGATTATCCCCCCCCCCCCATGTTCCCCCCTTATCCTGTAATAGCCTTGGTTAAAAGATCATGAAAAAAAAATATAAGACCAAGGTCATGGGACACGTATTCCAAGCTAAATGGTGGGAAAAACATCCTAGTGGGTGTTCATTTTGGTTATTATGGCTAAGGAAATTGTCAAAGGAATGGTAAAGGCTTTGGAAAGGCAAAGTGGCATTTTGGCACATTCATTTATGAAAATAATAGAAACTAGGAGAAAAGAAACGTGAAAGGTCACATGTTGCATGTGAGGAGGAAAATGGTGGAAAATAATGGAAAATGAAGAAAATAGAGGCCCCATTGATAAAAAGGCTTTTGACAATCAATTGGTAAGATTTTTCTCAGGCTTGATTAGTGTAACATTTTGTCAGTTTAGTTTTGGAGCTCTCTCGTTATTCTCTCTATCTCTCTCACTCTTGGACACTTATAGTTTTCTTAGAGCACTTGTGCATTGGATCAAGAAAGGAAAAGAAGGTGAGAGGAAGGAAGGAGCAAGTAAGGAATAGCAAGATCAAGTAACTATACCAGTATTCTTTGCAGGTATCAATTTACGTGTGTGTTTTCCTTGCTATACTTGGCATGCATGGTATTGCATGTGGTTCTTTGATGTCATGGCATGGGTTTTGCCAGGTGTGATAGTGTTTTTAGCCTAGCCTTCCATTTCTAGATAACCATGGTGTGATGGGGTTCTCATGTTTCCGCTGAGATGGATTTTCGGATGGATTTGAAGCAGAGTGAGGTGGATCTTCAAACAAAAGAACACATGACCTATTGATCCTTAAAATGGACTATGGATTGTGGTACAGCCACTGGCCTAGTGACCCCTAAACCAGATTGTGGGTTGTGTTAAAGCCAAGTATTGTGTGCCTCGATGGGCCTAGGAATCTCGACCAGTTAATGGTGGGATATATGGTAATTTCTAGAGGTGGTTGCCCTTGATTAGGCCCAGGAATCCTTGTCGATGAATGGCAAGATATACGGTAAATCCTAGAGGGTGGAGTCTCAGTTTAGGCCGTAGTGATCCGATGTAGGTTGTGGTAAATCCTAAGAGATTGGGATACAAGAAAATTTCTCACGATGTAGGTTGATAAATACGTTGGCTTCCATGCTTGTTTTGGCCTAGTGATCTAGCGAAGATCATGGTAAAGCATGTTATTACATGTTTATTGTTTGGGCCTAGTGATCCAGTGTGGATTGTGGTAAAGCTTGGATTTTATTGATGAGGGTGAGGTGGTTTAGCCTCGGAATGCCCTGGTTGGTTCTTTTGGTTTAGGTCCCACATTCATTCTTGGAATATGGCACGAAGGTGATTGGATGAAGATAGATTGGCTCCTTCAATCTATGGTCGAGTGGAACATGGTAGTCCTATTCCTGGTTGGCTTTTGCATTCATTAATAAGAGGTTCTTCCCTTGGTATCTTATGTGTAAATATAATGGTTTATATGTGGATTATATGGCTAATGTGTCCTTGATAATTATGTTGTTATTAGGCTAGTTATAAGCATATATTATGACAGTGATGATGTATGGATCTCCTCATGTTTTGATTAGTAAATGAATGAACAATGTATCTATGACCTAATAGATGATTTTGAAACTAATGATGTAAGGGAATAATGCTTCTTAGCTATTCTCAGATAAGTATGAGACACCTATGCTCATATCTGCTGTTTAAACCTTTATATTTCATGTTTGTGACATGTTTGTGACATGTTTGACGAAATACATGTCATTGCTAGTAGGGGTCCAGTCTAGTCCTTGTCAACATTTTTGAAAATGTATTGTTATTCCACTGTGAAAAATCATTTTTGAACCTGTCATTGAGTTATGGGCAGTGACCTGGGATCTGGGCCTGAAAAAGTGGCACAAATATCGAAGTCATAGGAACAGGTCTGAGGATAAAAGTTCCCAGACGCATGAATACCCATGCTATGGGAGCGTCTGGAGCCTCCCATATGCACCCGTGTTCATATCAAGGGAGCATCCAGGGGTTTAATGGTCTAAAAACTCAGTGGGACCCAGAGGTTGTTTACCTGAGTCATTGGGATGGCTCCTTGGAGTTATGTTACCGATGTGGAAGGTTTATGTGGTGTGTTTCTATCGATTGCACTTCCTTAAGGTGGCTTAGGAGGTTGAATCCAATTATAGCGGCATCTCGTCACATATTTACCCCGGTTGGCCAGCTAATTGGGTAGATGTGGGATGAGGGTGTTACATATCCACTCCCTTATCCTTGGTATATTTGGAATGTTTTAGTTTCTCTTATCATTCCTCGTCACTCCCCATACATTTGCAGCATGATTATCCATCTTCCTTCCCTGTTCATTTGTGTGATGACACATATCCCCTCTCCTCTACCTCATGGCCTCCATTATCCCTCTCTCCCTATGTGTTGCATTTACTCTTCATGGCCCAGACTAGACAACCCAATTGCTTGAACTTTCGTCTGCAAATAATGGCTGCTCTCTCTCCACCCAGGGAAATGATGCTATTGTATTGGGATCCTGGTGGCTCATGCTTGATTTTGTAGAGCCATTGTTATAAATTGCAAAGGATCTCTATGTCCCCTCTCATTCTGCTTGTGAATTTCATCCTAGGTTGGATTGGGTTCTGTTAGTCTACTGAGAATAATTTGGTTTCTTATTTGGGGTGTGAGATTGTTGTCTTTCTCTAGGATTGGGTCTGCGCCCACCCTTTTCAACAGTGCTCCAGTTTGCTCATGTAGGCTAAGTTTAGGTTATCTAGGGAAGAACTATATTGGTGCACAACTTCTCGATCATGTCCTGCTTTATAATGGCATTTTGAGAGGATTGAAATAAGTTCATGGGGAAGCGTACATCGTTGTTCTGGCTGGGTGATAGAGAAGGAGGCATCGCGCTAAGATTTTGGTCATCATCAGAGTTTACTATCCTCCCCGACTTTATCTGTTTTCATGCAGTGTGCAAAGAAGATGATGGAAATTAAAGTGGAGTTATCAGACATAAAGGACTTATTGTATTGTCAAAGGGTGGTGGCCTACAAAAACTTAGAGACTATTGATGCCAAAGGAAGGCAAGTTGCTAAGCTCTAGGATGAGGTTGGTGTGTTGTGCACCATGGTCGAAGACCTTAAACTCCATATTTCATAAATGGGATCTCCTTCAGAAGAATGGAGCAACCCTTTTGAAGTGCATAATTTTGGCATTGATCTAAATGACCCAGCTGATCCTAATGCTTAGCTTCATCTTACAATCTGGTTTCTTCTATGTAATCATGGCATCTTAATTTTGTCGAATATATACTAGTAGGCAAAATAAGAGTATTGCACCGGTTGTTAACTTGTGTAGAGATCATGAACATTTAGGCTCTTCTAATCAAGCTAGAAATGGGAAAATAAAAGCCCAAGGGAATATTCAAATGTATCACACCTATGTATTTTGTTGTGACCAGGCGTAGAATTAATATAAAAATACTCACTGTTGTTAAAAAAAAAATCCTAGAAAAAAATAGAGATGTGATCCTAATAGCCTAAGATTTTAACCTCTAAATGGTTATCATGACATATTATTTACACTACCACAAAACAATAGACTAGTTATAAGCCACATAAAGCTCTAAAAAATATCAATTACTACTCCTAAAAACAACCTTTTTTAATAAGGGATGAGCAGGATATTCAATAACCACCCCTTTCAAATTCTTAGAGATATGGAGGAGCCCAAGTTTTGTTGAAACATTTAGTTTCTATTGTTGGTATACCTTGTAATGTAGTCCCTAAACACATGCTTAAATTGGATGAAATTGTACCTCCCTTTCTAGAGGATTACATGGTCCATAAGACTTCCAAGGCTTATATGTTGGAAATTAAAGATGTGTTTCATCCATTCGATTATGAGTTGAGAATCACCAAATACTTAAAATAAATCCATATCCTTATCCAAAGAAATTTTGTGTGAATGTGCAAAGGCACACAATTATGCCTAGTTGATTTTCACATACTCTAAACTTAGGTGGAAAGCACAAAGATGGGAAAAATTTAGGAAAATTACAGTCTCTATGCCACATAGATTAGGATTAACTTGGGATGCCCCATTAAAAAAATTCCACACCATACACTTTGCTACCTCCAAAGAGGCTAAATGCCAATGGATTTTAATCCTCACTTGGGAAAGAAATCCCTCCAAGAAATATTCAACCCTATTCTTGAAGAATATAAGGCACCTTATCTTGGAGCAATTCTTCATAAAGCATGGATAACAATGAGAATAAAGGACATAATGTCCTTGATTCATGGTTCCTCCCACTATGCTTCAAAAGCCTCATATAAAGCTAAGCCACCCTCAACACCCATACTTCCAATCAAATATTTGTTGTAGACCAAACCTCTAATGAATAATGATGAGAAATTCATAGATTTTTTATACATTCACCTATTCTTTGCACAAGAAACATACGCAATAATGAACACTAGGGTTGATTTATCCAAATTCCCATTAAAACTTGAGAGATAAATTTTCCATGGAATTTATTAATGGAACAAACTCTATATAATACATAATCTTATCCAGGAAATGTCCTCCTCAACATGAGACAGAACCTTCCCTTCCAGGCTTTAATACATTATAAATCTCATCTTCTGATTTTTTTTTCATCCTGAGAGCTACTTAATACCTCCTTTAGTCCCCCAAGATTTATAATTGATCAAGTACCAACACCCCTCATGATAGACAACAATCAAAATAGCATAAAAATATGGAGATAATAAGCACTACACCTTGATAAATAGATATAAGAATGAAATATAAGCTCTTCAAGAATGCACCCTCCTTTTATAATAGAACAAAAGAAAAAGAATGATATGGGGTGATCTTAAAACTAGGTCTCATTTGCATGCGTGCACACACACACACATAGAGGAGACAAAGGGTACAATTATAATTAAAGGGTTTTCCCGACAAATAATATAACAATATAAATATAAATCACCATATAGGGCTTTACATGGGACTTTGTATAGGGCTTAAGATCTCCCTCCCATTTAAACAAGTGTTGTTGTCAACACTTCACTAACTATAGGTGTTTCTGCATGGATAATTCATTTGGGCCCTAACAACTCTTCCACCAGTAGGTTCTTCCATTTTATGGGGTAGTAAATAATTTTTTGATTTCATACCTATTCAATCCTTGTTTCAAGGATTTTTTTTGGTTCTAGTATGATTTCCCCTTCTTTAGTAATCATTGTAAAATAATTTTAACTAGGATATTGTAATTGATCACCTTCTTTAAACAAGAAACATGGAATATTGTATGTACACGTGAAGATGGAGGAAAATCCAATTTGTAAGCCATATTTATAATACTTTGCAACACCTTATAAGGGCCATAATAATTAGGTGCTAATTTAATATCTTTCTTTTGTTGCTCAAGGGACATTTGTTTATATGGTTGTAGCCTCAAAATTACCCAATCCCCACTTCGAATTCCCTTTCACTATGGCATTGATCTACTTTTTGTTTCATCCTATTTTGTGCTATAGCCAAGCTATCCTTCACTTGTTTGAGAACCTCTTGTTAGTACCCTATGTAGTATAATATGACCCAAATATTCCACTTTTTGACCCCAAAAGGCACAATTGGAAGGTTTTACATATAGTTGTTTCTCTTCCAATAGTTTTAAGACCCTCTCAACATGTTCTACATACTCTTCCTAAGATTTCTTATATATTAGTATGTCATAAAAAATTACTAACACGAATTTCCTAATGAAGAGTTTGAAAATGAATTCATTAAGCTTTGGAATGTTGAAGGTGCATTAGTAAGGCTAATGACATAACAAAAATCTCATAATGACCTTCATCTTCTTTAAAGGTTGTTTTTGGAATGTCTTCTTGCCTTATTCCAATTTGATGATATATAGAATGGAGATCCAACTTTGTAAAGAAAAATGCTCCATGTAATTCATCTAATAATTCATCAATGATGGGAATAGGAAACTTATTTGTGATGGCGATTTTGTCGAGTTTTCTGTTATTCGAACACATATTCCATGAATCATCATTTTTTGTAACCATCACCATTGGTGAAAAGAAAGCACTTTGGTTAACAAGAATGATGTTGGCCTCTAACATTTCTTGAATCATGTCCTTGATCTAGCTATTTTGTGTATATGGATACTTGTTAGGCCTAATGTTAGATTGCACACTTACTGGTTGCAAATTAATAGCATGGTCATGATCTTTAGTATGTGTAAGTACATGTTGATGGTGTTGGACCTACCAACATTCAAGGGGATCTCCCCAGTAAGAAGTTCCAACTAGACCTCGGACCATTTGGAGTTGGAATCCCAACAATGGGTGGTAATGTAGTGCCTTGACCGTGGTACGCACAGAGATAAGTATGATGACTTTGGTCGGAGGAAAGTGTGTGACCTTGCAACGAGTCAAGTGATATGCATGGGGGGTTCTAACACACATAGGGGAAAAGGAAGTTTGTCCCTTAGAATCATGTAACAGTAAGCAGCCTGAAAGGAACACGAGAGCATAATGACATCACAAGTTGGAAAGCGGAATAGTCCACAAACCAAAGTGACAATTCAATCCAACAACACGCATGCAAAAAGATTCAAACAATTGCATACAAAGTAGTTCATAAGCAAATGTGTAATTTAAACAACATACATTGCTAAAGCAACCAGAATAGTCCAACTACGATAACAACATATGCATGAAAACAGGTTGGCTCAGTTAAATTATTATTAAGTGAAAGTTACATCCATACATACACCATAGAAAACCACTAGCCCCAATAGTGGAACATTACAGTCAACGCCGCCTGCTCCTCCAAAGAAGTATACTCGCTCTATGATGTGGAGAAGCCAAGGTTGATCACAATACTCCCAAGCATTTTCTGAGCCTAAGCATAGCCAAAATCTTGGCTCCCAAAAGCATGTTCTATGAGTTATGAGGTTCTATTTATAACAAAGGGTGGAGTGACCCTTGACATTCCCCTTTGACTCTTTGACTACCCTCATGACTCTTCAACTTCTTTACAAATAACTCATTACATTACATAGTGATTGTTCACATTTCACTAATGACACTTGGAATTTCACTTACAATATATTCACAAATAATATACAATTTCCACATGTACCCATGTGAGACAAAATTGGCTAGAGACATCCAGACAAGACACAACACTATGACTCAGAAGTCTGGGGGAAGACCAACTTGACAACATCCACCTCATGAATCTCGGTGACATACTGATACCAAGCTTGGTATTGTGCCATTGTGTCCCCATACTACTTTATGGTGTCTTTCTAGAAGTGAACTCTTGCCTCCATAGCTTGTGGGTATATGATTTGAGAACCTTTTTCCAACTCATCCTGAAGAATGTGCAACATGGTCTTGACTATGACAGGACCACTGATGTACTTCTACATTTTTTCTGTGCTCACCTCCAAGTCATCATTGGTGGCCTCTCAGTTGAGATGCTTCATGTACCTATTGATCTCTAGTCAGAGTTCGTTCTTCTCCCTGGCTACAGTGAGGGAACCAATTGAAGAGATCTTGTGCATCCTCACCATCACATCCAAACTCTTAAACAATCATGCATATGAAGCCTATATGTTACTGACGAACGGAGCGAGCTTCCCATAGTTCTAGATCTACATCCAGATCTTCGCTTTGTCTAGCTCAGCCTGCGACTTCATCACCTTGGGATAGTGAAGTGGGGCTCCTTTCTATCTCATTGTCCATTCCTACACATGGGTGATAGCAGTGTGTATGTCTCTGATATTTTGGACAATATTTCTACTCTGCCACTTGAAAACCAAATAGATGGACAACCACCTTATGCACGGTGACAAATTTGTCATATATTTTTTGCATGGTGGCTTCGAGAGTTAATACTTCAGCAAGTATCGCCTTCCTCGTTTCTGGCCACTCGCAAGTTCTTAGTGATCTTTTCATTCTCTGCTAACAAGAAATTGACATTTGAGCTTGTGGCTCCTACATAAACCATAGTGGCATCGGCCATGGCGACTGGATGTTTTCTGAAATCTTGCACTATCACCCTTTCCTTCATAAATGCAGGTGATGTGTGATCATCCAGGAAATGCTTTCTATGTTCCTGTACAATCCTCTATTGCAACTCATCAAATGATAGATTGTACACATCCATCATTCAATCATCATCAAGGAGAATAACCTCTCCTTGCTTGCTTGAGACTGGTTCTGATACTGGAGGTGGTGGAGACTACGGGGCGACCTTGGATGCTCTCGACATGAGGTCGGTATCTTGGTCCTGTGGCTCCCTTCATCGTGTTCCTATTTTTTCTTCTCTTCCCTCTCTCTCCTTCCTAGCTCTTATTCTTCTTTAAGCTTCTTCTTTATTTCCTGCAACTTCCTTTTTTCTTCCTCCAACCTCTGCTTCTCTCTCTTCCTCCGTTATGCTCTCTTTATGCATTCTTGCCTCTTTGCCTCTGCTTCCAAAGCTTCTTTCTCAACGAGAGGAACTTCTTTAAACTTGTAGCTTTGATCAGCCTTTGGGTTCTCGAAAATATTCCTCTTACCCTTATCCTGCATCAATTTGTTGCTTATTGTTTCTATTGTTGTTTCTTCATGCGATGTTATTACCTGCAAAGAAGCTTTCCATTTTATGACTATGTTGACTGGTTCATTGAGCTTGGAGTGGTTGTAACAATACCTCCAAGGGTCCTCATTTGCCCAATGACAGGCCCCGTGGATCCATGGATAATACACTCTAGCACAGTGGTTCTTGCAAATATTGTGGCGATCATACGGATTGTAATCCCTAGTGCCAAACTCATACTTCGATATCTCCTTGGCTTCGGCATCCACATCTTTCAAGCTATTATTCTCGTACAATCCAATCCTTGTTGATAACCCTGTGGAGTTTTGATATGTGACCTCTTGCATGACCAACTTATCCGTGGCAAACCTTGGTAGAACATGCAGAGGCTTCTCTCCGCCAAAAATCCTGATGAAGGTGCCACCGGGTGAGGCATATCAATCTGCAATGTTAAGTAATGCCTCCATCTCTTCTTGGGACATGCAAGGTGGATCCTACTCAAAGGTCAAATTGTACACCGAGGTCATGAAATGGCTAACTAGCCTCGCCATAACTCCTCGGTAGCTGCACTCTGAAATAAACTTGCAATAAATATTGACAGCATGCTCTTGTGGTTTCCACATCCAACCCATGTCAGGAAACTGATGTTGGGTACAAATTGCATCAAGTAAATATGCAAACATGTAGAATATCGCTTGCTCATCCTTGGGCAGATTTCAGGGGTTAGTCACATGGACTTTCAACTGATGAGCCAACAAAATCCGACCAGCTCAATGGTTTTCCATCATTCACCAATTGGTCCAAAACAACCACCCAATTCTGCAGAAAGATCTTCGTGCTCTCTTGACTGTACAATTTGCATGCAAAGATGATCAAGAATTGGTAGGCCTTCCTGAGTGACTTCGTCTTGTAAATATGATTGGGCATGGATCTGAACTTTGACGACTCCTTCATCCAACACTTTATATAATATCCCTGGTGTTTACATAGTTGTGGGTGACATAGAAAAGTTCATCCATGTGGTTCACCGACTAAGGCAAGTGATACATATGATGGTAATTCTTTGTCCTGAAGGTAGCAAGCTTTGTTCCATTGACACTGCTCAATGTTATAGTCTCGGGATCTGTGTGTGAGACAATCTAGTGGATGATGCCCGCACATGGGAATGTGAGTTACCTACATGCAACCTTATGTAAGACTCACTGGTGGATATTGACGTACACATGTTGATCTTCTAGATCTTCCTTGAAGTCCCTTGCAAAGATATCCTTGATTTTCTGCCATGTTAACTCCATGCCCTTCTCAATGAACAATTGAGTGTCTAAAAAACTGGTAAACTCACTGACACCTACTCAACTGCATCACTAGTGCTACTTTCAACAGTATCCTTTGATGAAACTCTCTTGGAAGTGATGTTACCTGTAACTATGGAGAGTTTCTCAACAAATGTTTTACCTGGAGACAAAGAGGACACTCATGGCATGCAAATATTAGCTTGAAACCAAAAGCACTTCAAGAACAAAATAAACAACAAACTGGGAAACTGCTAGGAAGAATTGTGCAACACTGGCTCTCAGAGGTCACTGATTGCCAGCTGGTTCTGCACATTGCGTAGTCCCAACATCCATTATGGAGGTGTTGCTGACTGGAACTGCACAATGTGCAGTTCAACCAGGCTCAAGCCAGCTAAGAATGTGTATTGCATAATCCCAGTGACAAAGGTTCAGGACTGGCTCCTGGAACTGCGCAATGCGCAGTTGAAGCCAAGCCTTAGCGGCCTCTTTGAAATTCTTGGAGCCAAGGTAGAGCCTTAAGATCCATAAATGTGCACTGCATGCCTAGGAAGAGGTAGATTTGGGCCAAGGAAGCCTAGATCTGCCCAATGGCAACCTAAAAATGAGTAGATCTGAAAGTAGAAGTGAAGGTGAATGCAAATCTGAGTGAATGATGACGCATGCAAACAAAACAAGTGCAGGGATCAATCAAACTAAAGAACAATGACGTATGTGGAGAGGGTTGCCACAATGGCGAACGTTAGTGCAAGAACTGGGTTATGCATGTGACACTTGGGAAAGGCAATGCAAAACTTAAAACAATAAGCTAAAACAAACCAAAATGCCAACAACCATTCGATAAAATGGGTAAAATAGCACTCTCACAAGCCAAGCAAACAAAAGCAACAGAAAAAGCAACAAAAGGCTAAAAAAGCAACACTTACTCAAAAAATTTGTGACGACTGTGCTGAAGGTTCTTAGATGTCCTCGAGAATGCTAGATCTCCAAGATCAAATGTGAAAATGAGCTCTGGAGCATCCACTAAATATATTTGGTTGATTTAGGGTTTACGATGCGAAGGCAAAAAATCTAGGAAAAAGAGACACATGGCAGTAATTTCTAAAAATAACTCAAGTGCAATTATGATTGCTAAAAATAGATCCCTATTTTTAGGGGTGCTTTTTCAGTTTTTGCTTTTTTTAGGAAAAGGCTACCATGCATGCACGGAGAGATTGTGCATTTCCCGAGCGAACTGCACAACTCACTAGCTCATGCATTGAGCAGCTACTAAGGGAATCCTTCTGCACAATTCCTGGGTTGAATGGCTCATGCTGCCTCTCATGCTCTGTGCAGTTGCCCAGATGAAGGCAAGCTATCAGTTGGCTCTATGTAATTTTGGAGCTGAAGGCTCACTGCGGGCTTGGACTACGCAATTCCTGGACTGAAGGTTGGTTGCCCTAAAGGATTACGCAGTTCACAAAGGTAGGCCTAGAACCGGGTTGTAACCAAGTGAAGATATCGTCTTGCAGGTTAGACAGAAAAGCAAGTTGGAAAACACAAGTTGTAAGCAGAAGATAACACTCAATTAAAGCACAAGTACTTGGGTCAGCGTAAGATGAGTTATTGTGATTTGACGATGAAGGCTCTAAAACAAAGCATAGGCAAAATTTTGGAGGGTAGTTGTAGCCGCTACAACAGAACCTTAGGCATCTCTCCACCTACCTTGCATGATTGTTGATAACTTTTTGGAGACCCATTAGAGTAGAGGATATAGATGTTTGAACATCTAATGATAATAGTTGTGCAATTGCTACATGGTATCGCTTTTTTAGTAATTTTTTCATGTTGTTAGAGCTTATCACTTTATAAGGCTTCCCTTAGATGTTGAAAATAGCAACAAGAAATGTTAAAAATAACATAAAGAAAAAATCTTAATTTAATTTTTCCTTGAATTAAATTAGGAATTAAATTGTAATTTTAATTCTCATAAAAACTTTTAATAGTTAACTAACTTAATTTGACTTAGTTGGCTCAGTTAATTCGAGTTGGGAATCTATCTAGAGTCATGTAAAGTGGTTCCTAAATTTTAGGGGCCCATGTTGAGTTCTTTTGAGTTGTAACTAGTTAATTCATTTTAACTGAGTTAAATTCAGTTAAACTAGTTCCAATTGATGGAGGAATTAGTGGGAGATCCAATAGTGGGGTGTAACTAGCACTGCTCAACCAGTAAACTGAAGGTTCACTCACAATTAACTCATGCATGTCAAATTAGAGAAAGACCCAGTTGAGATTGGAGTTCAGGGACACTGTATTATCAGTTGTAAAATCATCTAGATTAAAAAGATGGTACATGCAGTAAGAAGAAGGCCTAAAATAAATCATTCCTTAATTAGAAAACTCACTAATTTTAACCATTCGAATTTCCTTTAAAAGGAGGAATGAAGGCACAAGTTTAATCATTGTTTTGGTGAGCAAGGGTTGGTGACACCAAGCAATAGGAAGCATAAGTTTGTGTGTGGAGCTTGTAGAGAAAGGTGTGCCAAGAGAATTTTGTGCACACGTTGGTAGTGAGATAGATAGAGATAGTGCAGAGGTTGCTCTGGCTTGAGAAAAGCATTGTAATCTTCTCATATTGTATGACTGAAGCAATATATAGATAGCGAGGGTTTTTAGCGGTGGCTTTCCCCAGAAAATCATTATGTTATGTGTGATTGAATTCTTTCTCTTATTTTCTTCATGAATTCGCGATCATTTAATCCTTTTCGTTGATGAGTAGAGTAGATTCAATTCAATTGTTTTATCATATTAAAATTTGCAGTTTGAATCTACAAGGAATTTCTACATGGTATCAGAGCTAGATTTGTAGAAATTTCTACATGGTATTAGAGTTGAAATCACTATAGAAGAGGAGAATACGAGTTTGTCTTTTTCTAAACAAATCGAATTTGTAGTATCATACTTTAGAGCCAGCAGGATGTCGTTCTACGGATTGAGACTCGAATATGCCCTTGAGGGTAGTTCGAACTATATTTCTTGGAAGGACAGGATATAGGCAGTGTTAGAAGACAATAGGCTTAACGAATTCATAGACAAAAACATTCCTATGCCAATTGATGCTCAGGATCTGACAGAGTGGAGAAAGTGTGTGGAAAAGGTGAGAAGCATTATCCTAGAAGGAGTTCGAGATCATATTGTCTCGAATCTCCACGGTAAGGAAACTCCATTTGCAATGTGGAAGGCCTTGATGGACCTATTTCAAAACAGCGGTGACCACAAGAAGCTGGCACTAAGGACAAGCTTAGAGAGATCAAGATGGAGAAGGGCAAGACGGTACTGAAGTACTTGACCAAGTTCACCCAATGTCACGATGAGATTGGAAGTGTCAGTGTTATAGTTTTTGAAGATGATCTGGTGAGCCTAGTAGTTCTAGGACTTCCCAAGAGCTGGCACAGCTACCAAGACTCAGTTAATGAGAGGGAGAAGCTACCAGAGTGGGAGCGATTATGGTCCGACTTGGTACAAGAAGAGATTTGGAGGGAAACCAGAGATGGGACCTCATCAAAAGAAGTGGAAGAGGACTTTTCATTAGTTAGAAAAGAAAATAAATTCAAGGGAAAGAAGTCCCAAGGCAAGGAGGGTGAAGAGAAGAAGGACTTGTCAAACATCAAGTGTTTTCACTATCACGAGTTCGAGCACTATGCCATGAAATTCCTGCATAATACAAGCAAGAAGGATCCTGCAATAACAAAAGCAGGTGAAGCTCTAGCTTCACAATTCAAACTTGATTTCACTCTCATTTCATGCATGGCAATCACTATAATGGGAAGCATTTGGTATCTCGACAGCGGTGCCTCATTCCATATGATGAGGAATAGAGATCTCTTTAGTGACTTGGAGGACAAAGACCTCAAGCAGAACTTAGAGTTTGGAGATGATGGGAGGTATAGGGCGACTGGCATCAGTACTGTTACTTTTCAGAGGGAGTCTAGCTACTCTCTCAGGCTCATAGATGTGATGTATGTTCCAATACTAAAGAAGAATCTTGTTTTTGTCGCGGTAATGGAAGACCATGGCTATGATGCGATTTTTAGCAAAGGAAAGGTTTTCCGTAGACACATCGCCACAGGAAAGGTGAAACAAATTGATGTGTGAGTCAAGAACCTGTATGCACTTGAGGTATAAGATGCATGCAAAGCCTTGAGGAGCAAGGCAAAGGTTAGAGACTTGGTGGTTAAGAGAGAGCATGAATTACCTCTCAACATGTATTATCAGAAGCAGCCTCAGCAAGTTGTGGAGTAGCCACAATTGGAGAAGCAAAGAGGAGACCGAGTGAAGATATCCACTCAAGGAGAGACCTCTAGTAGGGGGGATTTCGAGCCAAGTGGGAAGAATCAGCACATGTAGCCATACCTCCAGGTTTGAGGTGGTTCAATATGAAACCTTAGTCCAAGAGTTTCATAAATTTGGGCAAGGTCCATTGAGGTGTGTTTGTCTCATGGGTCATTACCTTGCTACGGGGGCCCACAATATTCAATAGCAGGAGGATCAGTGTCAATCAAATACTGAGGAGTGCAAAGAAGTGTTGACAGCAGAGTAGGAGGCTCAATAGCAGATTCAGTAGCAGCACATTTTTCCCAATAGACAGTTGCAGGCAGTTGATTCAATTTATTTTGTTTGGATGCTTTTTGGTTACAAATGTTGCAGTAGCAACAATAGCAATGACAAGAGTTTCATGCAGAACATTCCAAAGGTATCGGATCGGGATATAGTTTAATTCCTTTCTTGTTGAGAGGGAGTGTTGAAAATAACAAGAAGAAATGTTAAAAATAGCATGAAGAAAAAATCTTAATTTAATTTGTCCTTGAATTAAATTGTAATTCTAATTTTCATAACAAATTATAATAGTTAACTAAGTTAATTTGACTTAGTTGGCTTAGTTAATTCGAGTTGGGAGGTTATCTAGAGACATGTAGAGTGGTTCCTAAATTGTTGGGGCCCAGGTTGAGTTCTTTTGAGTTGTAATTATTTAATTCGGTTTAACTAATTTAAATTAGGTTAAACTAGTTCCAACTGATGGAGGAATTAGTGGGAGATCCAGTAGTGGGGTGTATCCTACAGTAGTGGGGTGTAACCAACATTTCTCAACCAGTAAACTAAAGATTCACTCATAATTAACTCATGCATGCCAAATCATAGAAAGACCCAGTTGAGATTGGAGTTCAGGGACAGTGTAATATCAGTTGTAAAATCATCTAAATTAAACAAATGTTGCATGCAATAAGAAGAAGGCCTAAAATAAATCATTTCTTAATTAGAAAACTCACTAATTTTAACCATTCGAAGTTCTGGATCCGATCCGTTCTAGATTCTGGAGGAGCTCTGCGATAACTATGGCTTTCTCTTGCGACGGCAATCCCTCTGGTGCAGCTTGGGCCATACTCGGAGCACAGTAAGTAAGGATTATTTTTCATCTACAGCAGACAGGGAGTATAAGGAAATCAGAGGCGGGAACTTGCCCAGATCTAATGAATAAGGGTCTTCCTCAAGAGGTGAAGAAAACTGGTAAACCCCTGATCGGTACAGGCGAGAGGGAAGAGTATATGAAATGGATCAGCCATAGGACAGTCCGCCCCAAAGCCATAGCTGCCGGCGAAAACATGATTGACGGAGGAACTGACTCAAGTAATAATGAAGACCTCAGGATGGTAAATCGCAAATCCTGTCAAAGGTATGAAGGAAATTTCCAGTTCTTTGCATATCAGATTGATGATCTATTTTATTATGACGTCGATCTGGACATTCAGCTGCTATTAAGCCCTGATTGGGCACCATACCCATCACTTTGTGGAACCATGTACAGATCGAGCCTCGGGCAATTAGATCTGGACAATCCTGTGGCAGATCGACTCTCTTGGGCAACACTTATCCTGCCTATGCACAGATCGAGCCTTGGGCTCTCCGATCTAGACCACCGCATGGTAGATCGACACCATCTCTGGTTAGATCCAGAAGCCCAACCACTGATTAAGGGCAAGCAAAAGACCCGGAACAAAACCTCTGCTATAGATCCGCCGAATATCAGATTTGGATCCCTGGTAAGAGGATACCAAGTATTTTTAAAGCTCCCAGAAGGAAAATCGAAACTAATCTGGGTAAAAGAAACTGATATTGTTAAGCAAGTGCAAGAATTTATAACGCAACAGTTGGGATACCCCATCAGATCACAAAATCTGAT
The DNA here is from genome assembly GCA_000404065.3 of Pinus taeda. Lineage (NCBI taxonomy): Eukaryota > Viridiplantae > Streptophyta > Pinopsida > Pinales > Pinaceae > Pinus > Pinus taeda. Next base: position 123,187 of record APFE031370606.1, read on the forward strand.
ACATGGGGGCAGAGCACTTCAAGATACAAAATACCTCTGGGAATACCAAATTGTACCTCTGTCAACAATCATTCTCAATCTGAGAATAAGAGGGGGCGCATCCGTCAAGGACAGAAATCCTTACAGGGCTGAAGGAAGTGGTACTGGTTTAGGGAAAAAACCAGGTAGCATATCCTACAAAAACATCCTACAAGGGAAAAACACAGAAGAAGCAGCACCAAATCAATCAGGTATGGATGCCAGGCCCTACATTGTGGAACAACTGAATGATACTCCAGAATACAACATAGATTCAACAGAAATAGATAAGCACTGCAATACATATGAAAGACAAGCAATAATATGCAGATTTAATAGCTTTTGGCCCAAACCGATGGATCTATTCCACTGGATCTTCACGAACTGGACCATGCAATGCGAAATACATCTCTGTTCAAAAGGATTTTTCATAGTAAAATTCCTATCAGCAATCGACAGAGACATAGTAATACAGAAAGGACCTTGGTTCTGGGGATCCACAGGACTCTTCATCACACCTTGGTTCCCAGAATTTGATGCAAACACAATGGTTGTTTCCAAGATGCCAGTTTGGGTGAGATTACACAATCTCCCAATACATCTCTGGAACGATAAAGTACTCGCTGGAATTGGAAACACTATTGGACGCTACATCAAAATGGACACCCAGCGAGTGGAGGAACGAATTTATACTTTTGCACGAATATGTGTGGAAGTGGATCTTAGCAAAGGCCTACCATATCAGATTCAGCTGAAGCATAAATAGAGGAGCTGGACATAGATTCTAGACTATGAAAACACTGCTTTCAGATGCCGAATATGCCGACAAATAGGACATCTTCAAAGCAAGTGTCCAGCAGCCAAAAAAGAAAATCGCAGAAAGAAGAAAGTAGAAAAGCAAGCAAAGGGATGGCAATTTCCCCCACCTACTTCAGATGACAAGGAGGAAGAAGAGATGGAGTTTGATAACCTCAACCAGACTAATCAGATGAATAAAGAACCAACAGAGAAAGACATAAATCCACAGGAACATATAGACACAGCACGGGTAATTTCAACAGATACTATGGATATGGGCAAAAATAAACGTCAACACATATCAGAATCGTCAGATTCTGATAAGGAAAATCCACATCATGTGGCTGAAACAGCACTAGCACTTAAAACTTCAATAGAACCACAGGGGGTTTGGAAAAAAGTTGAGAAGAAAAAAGGGCGAAAAGTCTGACTTTTCCCCACTTGTACATAATTGTTCTTTTATGTGTCACATGTTATTTCTTGAATCCATACACCCTGCGTGGTGATGAAGGATCATTGCATACTCTTTGAGCTCCATTTTTGAAATCGGTTTACAGCATATGCCGGAAGGCATCTACAACATGTAATTTTTCAATCATAATGAAATATTACGATTTTTCCAGTGGAAAAAAAACCATTCGAAGTTCCTTTAAAAGGAGGAATGAAGGCACAAGTTTCATCATTATTTTGGTGAGCACGAGTTGGTGAGACCAAGCAATAGGAAGCACAAGTTTGTGCATGGAGCTTGTGAGAGAAAGGTGTGACAAGAGAGGCTTGTGCATAGGTTGGTACTGAGACAGATAGAGATAGTGCAGAGGTTTCTCGGGCTTGAGCAAAGCATTATAATATTCTCATATTTTTTAACTAATTCAATATACAGATAACAAGGGCTTTTAGTTGTGGCTTTCCCTATAAAATCACTGTGTTATGTGTGATCGAATTCTTTCTCTTGTTTGCTTCATGATTCAAGTCATTTGTTTTAGCATGTTACTATTTGAAATTTGAATCTACAAGGAAGCTCTACACTAGATATACCTAAGCTCAATCTCCTTGCCTTATAAGGAAAATCTCATGAAAATATCTTGAAGATTAAGGGCCATTGTTCCCAATGATTATAACCACTCAACCCCTAATACGACATCAACATCGCCCATTTTAATTGTAATCGTGGGACTATCTAATAATATACCCCATATTGAGCTTAACGTTATGGCACTTCCCTTAATAATTTATGGTACCTCCACATGTAACCTTTACATGAAACTCTCATGTTGGAAATGCAAAGCAATTGAGAAATTTTGTTAATTTGTAATTGATGAAGTTATGGGTTCTACTAGAACCAATCAATGTATACATTTTTCTTTTTGACATATCCCTCTATATTAAGGGTTTGTGGATTTTTCATGTTGTTCAATGCATGACAAGTTATTGCTAGAGTAACATGTTCTAAATCTAGATATTGCGAGGGTTCCAATTCTTGATCTTCTTTCTCTCCACAGTATATGTATAATAATTTCCTCTCACCACATGTATGACCCTTATTATATGGTATATCACAATTGGAACATAGTCCATTTGCTCTTATTTTATCCATTTGCTATGGTGCCAACCTTGTTGATTGAGTGAGGTTAGGAGTGGGAACATAATGATCTCTATAGTTGTTACTAACCAAACTTTTAATAGCCATATTTTTACTTTCAACCTTCTTTTCCATATTGAAAGAATTCCTTAGGGATTTAGCTTCCCATGGACACACCTCATGTTGGATAATCTCCTTTAAAAAATTCCCACAAAGAAATCCAACAAATTATCCTTAGAAATGTTCTTTATCACAAGACATAGTTTTTGGAATTATTGGATGTGTTTTGTAATTGGACTTCTTTGTTGAATATTTATCAATTTGATAAAGAATGTATTTCTCTTAGTATCCCATAATGTGCCATCAATTCATCCATAAAAAATGCCCAAGACATAACATAACCCTTTCTATTTCACAAATCCATTGATACTAGACAAATTGATCATTTTCTAAATACAAGAATGTGATAGTTACCTTTGTAAGATTGGAACTTGGTGTGGATCAAAGAATTGTTCCATTGGGAATATCCATGTTATGGGATTTTTGTCATCAAACTTCCTCATATCAATCTCGGGAATTAAGTAGTTTGTTGGTGCCTCATTGAACCCCCAATGAAGTAAATCTTGAAGTGATGAATAGTCATGATTCATGACAATCTTTATTTCCTCCACATTTTCATGATTTCCTTACTTCTTGTTATCTCTTATTGGGAATCTCTCATCTAGGGTATGTAATATGGAATTTAGTAAATTTCCACCTCTTCAATTGGTGAAAACTTTCTTCTCTTTCTTCTTGATTTGTGGTTGAGATCTATGTATATTTAATAAGTGAAGTAAATTTTGAAGCACCATTTGGACCCCAATGAGAAAATAATAATGCTCATCTTTATCACAAATTTTGAATCACCAAAAATATACTTTCCAACAAAAATTTATGCCAATTGTAAGGTACACACCTTTCCAACCCTAATCTGGAGACTGTATGGATAGGCAATCTTCTTTTTTTTTTTATCTTTGAAATTTGAGTTTTCTTAAGTATGAAATTTTACCTTGTATTAGTTTAATCTGTCCTCTTAAACTCTTGAAAATTACCAATCTAAAACTTCACAAAAAATGATAGTAAAAATTCTCAAATAACTCATTTGAGACTAAATTCAAGATTAGTCAAAAACTATAACTTCCACAATATATATCTCATAATCTATAATTTTTCACAATGTAATTTTTTTCCATACATAATTTATTGTGTTTCCTAAAAATTATGAAAATTTTAGAGTCTAAAACTTCACCCAAAAATAATTCTAGCAAAATTCCAAAATGATATTTCAAAATGGATTTTATGATTAATCACAAACTCTATATTCATAAACTATATCTTTGAAAGAACAATTAAACAAATCTTGAAATTTTGACCAGGTGTACCTTGATATGTCCCCTAAATCTCGAAAAAATTCACTGTCCAAAACTTTCCAGAAAAAAATTATATCAAAAATGTGAAGATGATTCATTTAAGCTAATTTCAAGTTTAGTCACAAATCCTATCTTTAATAGGATATATCTCTGAAAGTGTAACGAACCAGATCTTGAAATTTTGACCGCTTATACCTTGATATTTTGACTTCGTCTCCTCAAAATTTTGTTATCTAAATATTCTTAGAAAATGGTTATAACAGAAATCCCAAGATGTCTTGATTAAAGGAGCAAAATCCTAGGATCATTGTCTTTGATACCAAATGATAGGCAAAACTAACAAAATAGCTTGAAAATAGAGAGAGAAAAAGCTTCATGCCTTCATATATAGATATAGGAATGAAAAATAAGTCTCTTCACAGAGGCAACTTCCTTTTATAGTAGATTAAACATACAAGACAAACATGAGATGACCTTAATACTGAGTTTTTTTTACTATATATGAGCCAAAGGTTACAATTACAATTAAAAGGTCTAGTTGACAACACTAATATAACAATCAAAATATAACTCATTATCTAGGGCTTTACATGGGGATTTATACTTAACATGAAGCTTATCTAAAGCTTAACACCTAAGCTCATCAAATGTTAGCTTCTAACCACCCTCATCTACATTAGAACTTTGTTGGCACTTGAAAGTGTTCACGGACAATGGCAATGGTAACTTATTGTGAGATACAAGTGGCATAGTAAATTCGTCCTTTGTAGATCTTGAGTCCATGTCAAATATTGGACCTATCTTTGAATGTGCTACTTTGAAGGTGGACTTGACATAGTACCTTCTATATTAAGTAGATCCACTAAAAATAAAGCTAAAGATATAACCTTCTTTTCATTTTTTTTACTCCAATTTACACAAAACCTAGCAACTACTCCTATTTTTAGAGACTAAGACTCTGCACTTGGTTATGATCACTCCAATATTATAATGGCAAAATAGGAAAGTAAGAAAAATATTCAATGCCAAAAATTAAAAGAAAAATGATCAAAAACTAATCCCTTTCCTATACCATCTATACTAAGCATATGAAGATGAGAGGTATCTAGTAACTTCCAACTCTATATTGAAATAAAATTATTAAACAAATTCATTATATTTGTATTCATTTTGTGAAGAGTTGCTCTCTAGCCTAGTATGGAAGAGATGTTGTAATGTTCCATCTTATTATATAAACATTTTGACTTTGTCAAATTACATAAAAATAAAAATTAAATTAATAAAGTAAAATGAAATAAATTTAATAATTAAAATAAAATTGAGGTAAAATAGTTGATTTACTATTGGCAATTTTTGGATTCCAGGTTTTGGTCGCCCATAATTTTACCAATAGTACTCTTATATATATATATATATATGATTTTCATTTCAATTTTGTTTATTTTGAATAGTTAAAAATAAATAAATAAATAAATAAAATTGTTACTTTAATATATTAAACCATTACTCTAAACTTAATATCAATATTTCTTCTCCCGGATCCGGGTGCCGTCCCAACCATAAATGGCATTCATGCATATTAAACGCCCTTGGTACTGCCACCTGCTTCGCAGCGTGGAGCCCCAAATCTCTTTCGATTGTGGGAAGAATGTTTTTATGGCCGTAGGCCGGAGCAGGTCGGCGCCATTAATGAAGCCCGAAGCCCAAAGCCGCCTGATGTGGGTTATTTACATGGAGCTCCCCGTAGTTTTCTCCACTTCCTGGGTTCAGGCTTCTCGTGCTCAGTTTGTTCTTCAGATAGGGCGCGAAGGTGAGAATGTGTCTGGTTTCATAGGTGAAATTCGAGCATATTCGGGTTTGAATTTGCAACACCTCCATTCTACCTGCGTGCTGCACAGAGGAAATCCTTCGGTGGCCTGGGGCTTCGTTCTTTTGGGTTTTCAGTGTCTTTCAATAACATGAAGCGTCCAGGGAAACAAACCCGTTCGGGTGATCGACCTGGCAGCGGCAAGCGACCCTCTGCTCGTCCTCCTCCCAACCCTGTGCTCATGACCATCAACCTTTCCTCCTCTCCTGAGGATCCTCCTCCCAGCAATCCTTCTCGCCAGCCGATTCCTAACAGTGCCTTTCAGTCCACCCATTTCAAATTCCAGAGTAACCTAAATAGGCCTCTGATTTCTGCCCAGATTACCATTATCATGTCTAAAGAAGTTAACCAGGTTGCCCCTCTCTCCTGCATTGACCCCAATTCTTCTCACAGTAGTGAGCGCTCCTCTGCCAAGAATTCTATGGGTGTAAAAAGGGAGACTGAACTGGTTATCCAAGTCAATTTTCCCTCCATAATCCCTCCCCTGGTTGATTGTGATCATTTCGAAGTGGAGACCGATGCAGGAACCACCGACAAGGTGTCGGAAGGCAAAGTGTTGGGTGATAAAGAGCTACTCAATCAGGATGACGCGTGTCTGGAGGCAGAGGAGACACAGCGGGAAGCTCATAAAAATGAATAATTGGCAATGTGGTTTGCTTTTTTTGGTTCTTCGGTGGATGCTCCGTGAGCATTGCCCAGGAATTTTGGCCAGGACTCAGCTTGACAGCATCAATTCCAATTTTGGGTCTCTTATCGACGCAGCGTCTGTTCGTTTCTTGGACCCGGGCTATCAGTTCTGTTTCTCTGTTTATCTTCTTGTTCATCACTCTCTGTATGCTTGTAAAGCCCATATAATTGGCTATATGTCTCTGATTCTCCTCGGTTTCTACAGTATTGGGGCAGTTTTGTAATGTGAAAGGCTTGCGGGCTTCTGCCCTTGCAGCCACCAACTTATGTAAAAATATTTTGATTTCCAGTTAATAGAATTAGATGTTACAGAGAAAAAAAAAATATCAATATTTCTTTAATCACTATATAAACTTTATTATATATATATATATATATATATATATATATATATATTATATATATATAATATATATATATATATATAATTACTAAATAGATAACGACTCTAAAATAAAAAATAATTTTGAACAAATATTATTTGTATATTTTTAAAGGGATTATTTGCAAAAGATGCAACACTTTACTAATATATATATATATATATATATATATTATATATATATTTAATATAATACTATATATATAATATATATAATATATATATATAATTACTAATAGATAACGACTCTAAATTAAAAATAATTATGAACAAATCATTAATTTTATTATTTATTTAAGCGGGATTATTGCAAAGAGATGCAACACTTTACTATATTATATATTATATATATTAAACCTCTAAATAAAATTAATTGTGAGACAAGTATTATTTTATATAGAGTTATTATATATAATATAAACTCTAAATAAAAATAATTGTGAACAAGTATTATTTTATATGGAAATATACTTCCTCGTAAGAAAAAGGAGGAAAGGTATTATCGATGGATTTGGCTTTGATGGAGCTTCAGGGAAATTTTTGGCTGCTGCCTAATGTGGGTTAGGGTTTGGTCATTTACACACTGTAGTGCCTGAACCTTCCGCCCTACGCCTGACCTTGTTGTCACGGTTTTGCATCTTGCCTGCATACTTCGTCGTCGTTTATCATCTTCGTAACTGCGGAGGCACCTGTTCTGTTCACTCCCCCTGGCTATGCAGTGATACCACAGGAAAACGGCTTAACAAGGATTCCTTGCAGCTGGCACGTCTTTTTTGGGTAGTTAAGAACATGGAACTTGACTAGGTTGATTATACCGAGGACCCTTTCACCTTTGTCTCCATCTGGACGACGCCTCCTCCCCCGATATCGAAAGGGCAGTTTCCCCAAACCT